>PYUH01000196.1:449576-472994 GCA_016808085.1 Suaeda aralocaspica
ACTTGAAGGAAAGGTTGGTGCACTATATTCTCAAGCGTTCAACTATTCTCATCCATGCCTATTTTTTTTTCTTTCTCTCCAGCTGTCTCTCGTATTTTTTATTTTTGGTTGTTTTTTTTGTTTTTGTTCTTGTATTTGTTTTTCTCTCAAGATGCTGGGAGATATATGACGCAAATCGAGTGATAAGGAGTTAGAAGAGTGGCAATTGGATGGATGGAGGAGAGTAGAGAAAAACCTAATCAAATTTGGATGGGGTGTTGGTACTTGGTAGAGATATCATGTTGTTGGGGTTTGAGGAGAAATTTGTGCTAAACAAGGAGGAGTGGAGGAAAATATAAAAAGGGTTGTTTCATATGATATTTGCGGTTCTCTTATTGATTCATGTCTAGCCGATCCTAAATTATTCTGGACTAAGGCACTGCTGTTTTTGATTGTGATTGATTTCTTGGAAAAGCATGGGGTTAACTATATATTGTTAAAATTTGCACTCTTTTCGTTTGTTATCATTTGCCCTATTTGCTTTTGTGCAAATATGACCATAACTTTTCATTGATACATGATCATTTTGAATCCTTACATGTAATTTGTTAATATCCGATCATATAAGCTTTAAAAAGTCAATAGGATCTAGATTCTAGATGATCACGAAAAAAGTATAACAAGTAGTGGTGGGGATGAGTAACAATCGTGATACACAATATTTGATCGGGTATTATGCATAAGCTTTGTTTGGTCACATTTTAAACTCAGCTTAGAGAAACTGTGTTTTTTGTGGCATCAATTAGTGTCAATCATGTAACGTATGAAACTTTTTACAACTTGCATCATTTTTAATGTTCATTTTTTTTTTAATATTTATTTTGTCTTTGAAGGGTGAAGGAAGAACCATAAAGGCTCAAATTTGGGACACGGCAGGTCAAGAGCGTTACAGGGCAATTACTAGTGCCTACTACCGGGGTGCACTTGGTGCACTCTTGGTGTATGATGTGACCAAGCCTACAACATTTGACAATGTAAGCAGGTGGCTGAAGGAGCTGCGTGACCATGCCGATGCCAACATTGTGATCATGCTGATTGGAAACAAAACTGATCTCAACATTTGCGCGCCGTTGCAACGGAGGATGCCCAAAGTTTTGCTGAGAAAGAGGGCCTCTCGTTTATAGAAACATCTGCCCTCGAAGCTACAAATGTTGAGAAAGCATTTCAAACATTCTCTCAGAGATTTACCGAATTATCAGCAAAAAGTCTCTTTCTACTAACGAAGCTCCAGGTGCTGCTCCCGGGGAGGACAGACTATAGTGGTAGGGGCACAACTGAAACTAATGCAAGAAGCCTTGCTGTTCTTCATCATAGGAGTTTATTTTATGATGATTTCTGTCGACATTTAATTATTTTTGAAGTCAGAGAGTTGTTGGTTGGAGCAATGGGTATAAGCTTCTTTGGTTGGTTGGACAATGGAGCGTAAACTTGTGTGCTAGCGTAAGCTATATTTGTGGTGTCGCTGTGTGCATGGTTTTTCTGGACTCACCATTGCCATTGCCTTGTGATTTCTCTTTAAGTTAATATCTTTGGTGTTCTGAATTTTTTATTCTTAAGTCGATTGCTCTCTCAACTTTTTCCACTATATTTCTTATTAAAAGTTCAAAGGATTATCAATTTTACTGACTTTGATAGCGTCAACTTATTATGTGCTTGTCAAAAAAAAAACCTTATGTAGCTCGAGAGTATATTTTGCAGTAAACACGCGCTTTTAGATGCAGTTTAGATTAGATTGAGGTAATATTTAATTTTGTAAGTGTAATATTTAATTTTTAAGGGTTTAATATTCATTTTTTAGTAACTAACTAGAATTTGGTCCGGGCAATGTTCGGGGTCGCCACAATTATCAAATATGCTTTGGTTGTTTCAATAATGTTGTTTTTTGTTTAGTGTGAAATTAAATTGAGATTTGCAGGAGGTGTAACTTGTAATGTGATAATTATTAATTAAAAAAGCAAAATAACTATAAAGGACTTGGATAAAAATAACAATGTTTATAGTTTTGTTGCAAGTGAATAAACGATACAAATAAAAGCTCATATCATATGATTACAAGATTCGATTATCCATTACTTTGAAATATTAAGTATCAAATTTATGATGGATTGGGGATGAACTTTCACATTTTGTTTCAAATGTCATGAGTTCGATTGCTAATAGCTACCATGATTTGCATTTTTACATGCATGAACTTTTAACTCTTGTAAAGTGACATGTGTCACACTCATTGGCAAGCCCCACATAGCGTAGTTTCGTTGACATAGACGTCTTTTAATATATTGTATGCTATTTTAAGCGTGCATTCGATATTAATTGTTTAAACATTTCTTATTTCGAATACTATAGATCAAATACTCCATCTGTATTTCACCATATACCCCTAAACTATGCAAATGCACCATATACCCTCAATTTTTCTAAAATGCACCGTATGTCCTAGAACACTTGACTATATTCACAAGGTACCCTTATTTTCATAAATTTAATTTAATTACCATCTAATTAAGATTTATACTAAATCAACCATTAATTATCTTAAAATCAACTAATAATTTCATTATCTAAATTATTTACCCACTACCACTACAACTCAAACCACACCCACGACTACCAAACCCGCGGCAACCACCACCAAACTTAAAACAGAAATCCGCCCACATCCACCAAACCCATGATGACCACCACCTAACCTAGAACCCAAATCCACCACCACTAAACACAAAAAATTCAAAACCTATCAACCCCAAGAGAAGAACCTAGAAATTCGAAACCCACCTTACAAAATTCCCACAACCAATTGACATTGAGTACTTTAAAGAATCAAACACTTTTGCCTTTAAATTTACCATCACATTCATCAATGAGAAGGGGCAATTGAATAGGATGAAGGTAAAGTGAGGTTTGTAGAAAGAGAGAGGAAGAAGAAGAAGGACAAGATGGCCCCCCCCCCCCCCATCTTGTCCTTCTTCTTCTTCCTCTCTCTTTCTACAAACCTCACTTTACCTTCATCCTATTCAATTGCCCCTTCTCATTGATGAATGTGATGGTAAATTTAAAGGCAAAAAGTGTTTGATTCTTTAAAGTACTCAATGTCAAATTGGATTGTGGGAATTTTTGTAAGGTGGGTTTCGAATTTCTAGGTTCTTCTCTTGGGGTTGATAGGTTTTGAATTTTTTGTGTTTAGTGGTGGTGGATTTGGGTTCTAGGTTAGGTGGTGGTCATCATGGGTTTGGTGGATGTGGGCGGATTTCTGTTTTAAGTTTGGTGGTGGTTGCCGCGGGTTTGGTAGTCGTGGGTGTGGGTTTGAGTTGTGAAGTGGTAGTGGGTAAAATAATTTAGATAATGAAATTAATTAGTTGATTTTAAGATAATTAATGGTTGATTTAGTATAATATCTTAATTAGATGGTAATTAAATTAAATTTATGAAAATAAGGGTACCTTGTGAATATAGTCAAGTGTTCTAGGACATACGGTGCATTTTAGAAACATTGAGGGTATATGGTGCATTTTGCAATAGTTTAGGGGTATATGGTGAAATACAGATGGAGTATTTGATCTATAGTATTCGAAATAAGAAATGTTTAAACAATTAATATCGAATGCACCGCTTAAAATAGCATACAATATATTAAAAGACGTCTATGTCAACGAAACTACGCTATGTGGGGCTTGCCAATGAGTGTGACACATGTCACCCTTTACAAGAGTTAAAAGTCTCATGCATGTAAAAATGCAAATCATGTGTAGCTATTAGCAATCGAACTCATGACATTTGAAACAAAATGTGAAAGCTTCATCCCCAATCCATCATAAATTTGATACTTAATATTTCAAAGTAATGGATAATCGAATCTTGTAATCATATGATATGAGCTTTTGATTTGTATCGTTTATTCACTTGCAACAAAACTATAACATTGTTATTTTTATCCAAGTCCTTTATAGTTATTTTGCTTTTTTAATTAATAACTTATCACATTACAAGTTACACCTCCTGCAAATCTCCAATTTAATTTCACACTAAACAAAAAAACACATTATTGAAAACAACCAAAAGCATATTTGATAATTGTGGCGACCCCGAACATTGCCCGGACCAAATTCTAGTTAGTTACTAAAAAATGAATATTAAACCCTTAAAAATTAAATATTACACTTACAAAATTAAATATTACCTCAATCTAATCTAAACTGCATCTAAAAGCGCGTGTTTACTGCAAAATATACTCTCGAGCTACATAAGGTTTTTTTTTTTGACAAGCACATAATAAGTTGACGCTAATCAAAGTCAGTAAAAATTGATAATCCTTTGAACTTTTAATAAGAAAATATAGTGGAAAAAAGTTGAGAGAGCAATCGACTTAAGAATAAAAATTCAGAACACCAAAGATATTAACTTAAAGAGAAATCACAAGGCAATGGCAATGGTGAGTCCAGAAAAACCATGCACACAAGCGACACCACAAATATAGCTTACGCTAGCACACAAGTTTACGCTCCATTGCTCCAACCAACCAAAGAAGCTATACCCCATTGCTCCAACCAACCCAACTCTCTGACTTCAAAAATAATTAAATGTCGACAGAAATCATCATATAAATAAACTCCTATGATGAAGAACAGCAAGGCTTCTTTGCATTAGTTTCAGTTTGTGCCCCTACCACTATAGTCTGTCCTCCCCCGGGAGCAGCACCTGGAGCTTCGTTAGTAGAAAGAGACTTTTTGCTGATAATTCGGTAAATCTCTGAGAGAATAGTTTGAAATGCTTTCTCAACATTTGTAGCTTCGAGGGCAGATGTTTCTATAAACGAGAGGCCCTCTTTCTCAGCAAAACTTTGGGCATCCTCCGTTGCAACGGCGCGCAAATGTTTGAGATCAGTTTTGTTTCCAATCAGCATGATCACAATGTTGGCATCGGCATGGTCACGCAGCTCCTTCAGCCACCTGCTTACATTGTCAAATGTTGTAGGCTTGGTCACATCATACACCAAGAGTGCACCAAGTGCACCCCGGTAGTAGGCACTAGTAATTGCCCTGTAACGCTCTTGACCTGCCGTGTCCCAAATTTGAGCCTTTATGGTTCTTCCTTCAACCTTCAAAGACAAAATAAATATTAAAAAAAAAATGAACATTAAAAAATGATGCAAGTTGTAAAAAGTTTCATACGTTACATGATTGACACTAATTGATGCCACAAAAAACACAGTTTCTCTAAGCTGAGTTTAAAATGTGACCAAAACAAAGCTTATGCATAATACCCGATCAAATATTGTGTATACACGATTGTTACTCCATCCACAACTACTTGTTATACTTTTTTCGTGATCATCTAGAATCTAGATCCATAATTGACCTTTTTTAAAGCTTATATAGATCGGATATTAACAAATTACATGTAAGGATTCAAAATGATCATGTATCAATGAAAAGTTATGGTCATATTTGCACAAAAGCAAATAGGGCAAATGATAACAAACTGAAAAGAGTGCAAATTTTAACAATATATAGTTAACCCCATGCTTTTCCAAGAAATCATCAACAAAATCAAAAACAGCAGTGCCTTAGTCCCAGAATAATTTAGGATCGGCTAGACATGAATCAATAAGAGAAACCGCAAATATCATATGAAAAAACCCTTTTTTATATTTTTCCCTCCACTCTTCCTTGTTTAGCACAAATTTCTCCTCAAACCCCAACAAACTGATATCTCTACCAAGTACCAACAACCCCATCCAAATTTGATTAGGTTTTTCTCTACCTCTCCTCCATCCATCCAATTGCCACTCTTCTAACCTCCTTATCACTCGATTTGCGTCATATATCTCCCCAGCATCTTGAAGAGAAAAACAAATACAAGAACAAAAACAAAAAAAACAACCAAAAAATAAAAAAATCGAGAGACAAGCTGGAGAGAAAGAAAAAAAAATTAGGCATGGATGAGATATAGTTGAACGCTTGAGAATATAGTGCACCAACCTTTCTTCAATTGAACAAACCTAGATAATTTTTAGTGCTTGTAAAGAGTATAATTAATGACTACTAAGGACCTACATCTAACAATGGGAAAAAAAAAAAGGAATCTAGTTCAAATAATAAGATGAGTAAATGTAATATGAATGAAATGCAATATCAAGAGAAATAATTGAACATAATCTTTTTTCTTTGAATAAGTGCTCTCACGTCAAGATAATCATCTGAAGGTGAGGACAGTGCAAATTCCATGTGTAAGAACATGGAATATAGCAGCCAGCACACTTAAAGCTTTTGACAAATGACAATAGAATTTGATTTAATGTGAAAAGTATTGCTGAAGGCAGAAGCCAAGGAGATAGGGAGAGGGCACAAATAATAGGTAACTATGTCATGTAGAATTTAATGGAATCATTGTATATAGTTTTAATTGCTTACAAGCTATGACCTATCAATTAAAGAACTAATGCTCACCTGCTGACAAATCAGCCAGTATACTGACTACATGTCCACGTTCATCAAATATGTTAACTAAGTCAATTAACCAATCCCATAATAATCGCTTTCGCCCCTTAAGATCTAAAGAAATTGAAATTTAGTCAGTGCCACTCCATTTGGCGGCCTTCCATATACACCTACAATGAAGTCTCCAAGGACACTACTCATTTTAGGCAAACAAAAATATTATAAAAAGGGTAACATATTAACAACCCAACAATTTTGAAATACAACATGAGTATCTTCCTTAATGGAGTATATGCAGTAAACCAATCTGCAGAATTACTGACAAATGAGAAAAGAGCCAACAACATTATCAACATCAGTCAATCTTTTACTTTTGACAAAGAACAACACAATTTTACTTTTATGATCTATTTTGTCCTCTAGATACTTCAACATCCACACAAAGATCTCAAGTAGAATTAATGCCCCCTATTATTAGATATATAAATAAATAAATGGGGATACAGAAAAACAAAATTAAAAATAAAATAAAAATTGCATCCACGAGATAAAATCTGAGCGGTAACATATTTATAAACACAATAGCTAAATACTAACTTCTCATAATTTAACATCTAGAGAACAAATCACTCAGCATTAGTAGTTGTTACACTCTTCCAAATGTCAAATAAAAATTATTGCAATTAACACTCGCTACTGCAATGGATAAATAATCTTTAGTTATTTAAGATCCAAACTTCGAGAAAGACACAATAGCCAACTCCTGATTAATAACTTTCTAAGACATGATTGCGACGGCAATTGGCTGTATTATCTTTTGAAAGTTCCATAGTTAGCATCCTCAAGCAACTATCAAAGGTCAAATCTAAAGGGGTCCAAAAATTATAGGAGTAGAGAGAAAATCACATAATAACATCACATATTTCCACATTAAAATATATATATAAAAAAGTATTTTGAGAAAAGGGACCATGCACTGGTGTTGCTGAACAAAATCTTCATAAACATGGTCGGTAAAGGGCGTCTAACATCCAAATGACCAGCATAGCCGCCACCATTAACAACTTCAAACACACATAAGACAACGGAACAAAGAACGAATAACCATGCCCGAAAAACATGATGTGTCTCACCAATGTCAAGAATTATTAGTATATAATACTGCCTATGCCAAAATATATGGAAAAAGCAGACATGTGTGCACATTGTAAGTACATTTTCGATATAAAAGAGCTAGTCTCCTTTAACATGCATGACGGAAGACAAATCTGAACACACTAATTAATAAAAGTCATCTCATACGTCTAGAGTAAACTCCAAGCTAAAACTACATTATTATTATTATATTGTAGTAATTCGAGGGCTTCACAAATCTGGAAATAAACCACACATTTCAAACAGATGCAATACAATTTCCAAAGCAAATGTCTCCATCGAATTTCCCAAAATGTAAGATCTAACTTTCTAACAAAAACCTAAACATGATTTCAAACAGTAACTCAATTACTCAAGCTAAGCAAATCCAAAACAGTGGTTCAACTAAAAATCTACAGTAAGCAAAATCCCTGAAATTCTACATTACACAAAATGGGAATCACAGAAGCAACAAACAGAAATTCATTTCAGAATGAAACAAGTGAAATGAACTCATAATACTAACATATAAATTCAAATTTCCAGTTCATTAGGCCATCATAATAATGTCAGATTAGCAGGAAATCACAAAGATAAAGCAAAATTGAAAGATACCCAAATAAAATTTTTAAATTTCAGACAACCCAGTTGAAAAAATGACAGAAAAACTCAAATTTCCAGTTCATTGAACAATTACAAAGATGTTAGATCAGCAAGAAATCACAAACATAAAGCAAAATTGAAAAATACCCACATGAAATTTTCAAATTTGAAACAACCCCAGTTGAAAATATTGCAGAAAAAGTCAGAATTCAACATACATAGAAAATCTCAATAGCTTCAAAAAAAAATGAAATTTCAAGAATAAAATGAAAAAAAAAAAATAATGAAATTTAACCTGAAGAGTACGAGTGGCGAATTCAACGCCAATAGTGGATTTAGATTCCAAGCAAAATTCATTGCGAGTAAAACGAGAGAGAAGATTCGATTTGCCAACACCAGAATCGCCAATGAGTACTACTTTGAATAAGTAATCATATTCTTCTTCTGGTTTCCTTGCCATTTTTTTATTTATTTTTTTCCTTTTATTTTGGGTTTTGTTTGGTTTTGAGTTGAGTTGCCGATTTTTGAAGAATTTTTTTCTTTTGTTTGTGTTGTTTTTGGGAGAGTCGAGAGGTGAAAAGAGGAAAGTTGGCTAAAGCCTTTTAATTCGAATTAAATTGGAAAAATTGATGAAAAAAGATTCAACTTTGGTCGGACTTTTAAAAAAAGACACAACTTTGAATTATCTAAAACTGGACCCAACTATAAGTACAGTTATTTACATTTGGACCTCAGTAAATGGTAACCTGGAACATTAGGCGAACTTCATTAAATTGCCGGTTTTGTTGAATTTTTTTTTTTTTTTTGTGTGTTTTTATATTGACCTTTTCCAAATTACTCTGTCATTTTTTCNGTGCTTTTATATTGACCTAGGCCTGTTGTGTCATTTTGTCTTCTTCATTTTGTCATTTTGCTACCCTTGTCTCTCTAATCTTCTTCTTTCTTCTCTGTTTCATCTCTTTCTTTCTTCAATGTCGACTTCGCGTTCTTCTGGATCAAGGTCCAGGTCTATAAGCATCCACAATGATGGTGCTCCACCAGTGACTTGCTCCCACAACGAGGTGGCTACTGTTCGTACTGTTAGGGTCGATGGTCCCACGCTTGACAAACGCTTCTATAGTTGTTCAAGGGCAAATATTTGTATGATTGTAAGTGAAAATCTTTTTAATAGCATTATAGTTGTTCATTTGTTAGATGAATGAATTGATTAAAGCTTTAATTCTGATCCCCACAGTAGTTTGTTTTTTCCATTAAAACTGAAACCCTAATTTTTTTAATTTAATTATTGTGTTACAGAATCATTGTAGGTTCATGAAGTGGGTTGATGAGTCTGATGAAGTGGGTGACCTTCAGATGGAGCTGTTCCATAGAGATGTGGCTATTGCTGGATTGGAGATGGAGAAGGATGATTTGAAGGATACTGTTATGAGGCTAAAGGACATGAACTTCAAACTTGAGATGGAAGTTGTCGAGCTTGCAATGGAGAGTTGTGTGAAGTTGGAGCATATTGAGAAAGCGAAGTATGACAAGATGTTGTTGACTGTGTTGTTTTTGTCATGGGTGTTCATTGCCTTTGTTCTGGTGTTTAAGGTTGCATGATTATGGGTAGTTTGGTACATTATTGTAGGGTTGATTGTGTTTGATTTCTATGGAATTTGGTAGATTATGGGTAGTTAGGAATATTGATGTTGCTATTAGGATGATATTATGGATGATTGGAGGTGTTATTGTAGTTTCCTTTTGGATTAGCATTACATTGTTTAGTGTACGAAACTGATTTGGTGGACAATTTTGTAACAAGTAGATCCACCTGTTTGCAAGATAATGATCTTTTGAATGTAATGAATTGATTACTAATTTGGTTGCTATATGTGTGTGGTTGTTTGCAAAATGAATGAATGAATGACAAAGTTGGTTGCTATATGTAACATTGATCTCTGCTTGCTATATATATGTGAACGAATTGATCTCTGTTTCCACAACAACAGATTACAATAGCACAATTTTAGCTCTGACAACAATAACACAACAACATATTACAATAGCACAAATTTAGCTAACAATAACTTAGCTAACAATAACAATAACACAACATATTGTGAACCTAAAAATCAACAACAACAACACAATAATACAAAAATCCTCTTGTATATTATGAGCCTGAAAATGGCAACAACAACAACAAAACAATAGGATATGCCAAGATGATATAATTTGCTTCATAATAATGTCATGGCAGTAAGCACTTCATTGTGCCAAAACATTACAGATCCAAAAGAGTACTAAAAATGCTAGCATTAACTACAATTCATCATTCACCAAAAGGAGACATAATGTTGTTTTAGTACAAACTACAATCTAGAACCTAAACTAAGAAAATGCTAAGGGAATCGGCTTGTTGATGCTTGACTTGAGTTGAATAAATCGGTTGATGGTGGAGTAAGCCTTCTTAGTCCAAAACCACCTTGTTCCTATATTAAACACAAAACAAACACATGATTAGATGATGAAGTTATATGAATAGAGAATTGCATGACAAATAGAGAATTAGCTCAACATTATACTCACATTTGTCATTGTTGAACCTTGACAGTCAAAGTACACACCAAGGCCTTGTGGTGGGTTATGTGTTCCTCTTGACCTACCTCTTCCTCTTGATCTTCCCCCACCCCTTGATCCACCTCTGCCTCCCCTACCTCTTCCACTGGTCATGATAACCCTCCCACCTCTACCTATCCTCTGAGGTTGCACAGTAGCTTCATGGTGTATCTGTGACTGTTGTTGAGAAGTAGGGTGTGGGTCTTGTTCAGAAGTAGGCATTGACTGAGATAACCTTGGTCTCCCTCTTGGTTTCTTGGCTTGTGGCTCAGAATTACAGGTTTCACTTTGTTGGCTGTTTTTATTTGGGCAACTCCTCTTGTTATGCCCTTTTTTGTGGCAAATACTACAACTCATTTCCACCCCATGCTTTGTCAACCTTCCTGGCTTTTTAGGATCTTCATAGGGGTCTTTGATCCTATTTTTTCTTGGCCTTCCAGGACCCACCTTGATGGGTGGTGGATCAACTGCTAAATCAACACTAGGCCAATGTTTGTATCCCAGCCTCTAATGGTGGAATGCTCTGTGAATAGGCTTCAGCATATACAGCCTTAGTGTAGCATGGAGCCACATATTGTTTTGCATTTTGGTGGCAGAAGTAAATAGCAGCAATGGAGTGACAACAAGGGATTCCAGTTATGTCCCATGCCCTACAAGTGCAAGATTTTCCCTCCAAATCAACAATCAAGGTATCAAGGTGATAATGAACTTGGAAAACAGTTGCACTTGAAGGCAACACAAAACAATGCTTAGCTTCATCCTTATTCTTCTCTAACTTCTCTTGGATTCTAGGACAAATCTCTCCTTTACATTTCTGCATTTCCCCTTTTTTCACCACTATTCTTTGCATAAGTTGACCCCTAATGTCCTCAAGCATATCAATCAAATGTTTACTCCTAGCACTCACAATGTACCCATTAAAAGTTTCTGCTAAGTTGCTAGTAACAACATCAGCTTTGCAATCAGTGCTCAAAAAAGCCCTACAAAACAGTTTAGGATCATGTCCTATAAAATCCTCAACTCTAACCTCATCAACTAATCTCAACTCCTCTAGAGCCTCCTTAAAATTTGTCTTGTTGTAAGCCTTTACTAATTTCCAGAACTTCATTTTCATTTCATCACCTCCATGTTTAGCATTCAATTGGTTGAGAAGTGTCAAAAGAATTTGGAAAAGGGGGCAAATCTGTTGATATTGGTATTTCAGAATGGATGGGTTGAAAATGAGATAATGAAGATGATTTTGTGGAGCTTTCATACTCTTGAGCTGAAATAACAAATGCATCTGGAACCTCATCATTTGACCTTTGACTCAAGGATTGTGCACTAGGAGAGGTTGGAGTTGGGGCTGTCAAAGATTCCTTCTTTCTTGGACTTTTTCTAACAACAGTTGGCTTCCTACATGGTAATTTTTTAGGCATGGATGAAGATGGACCACTGCTTGTGGCTTCCCCTTTATTAACTGCTACAGTTGGAACTGTTTGGGCTTCTTTAGTGGGGATTGTTTGGGCTTTTTTGACTGAATGACTTGGAACAGTTTGGGCTTGTTTGGTTGAATTAGATGGGAGTGTTTGGACTGGTGGACTACCACTATAGACCACATACATCTCAACCCCCCTACATTCCAAACACAACTCTGTCATCTTCCTCACCTCTTTGTCATCAAACACCTTCACCAACCCCTCACCAAGAGACATACCAGTGTGCGATAATAAACAGCTTCAATGTTAGTATAATTGCCACATTTCAGCACTAGCTCATTAATGTAGAAGCCACAAAGTTCATCAGGGTCTAAACTAAAAGTCCTCCTCTCCCTACTAAAATAGCGCATTTTTTTCGTATTATCTACACCAAAAAAACCCCCATGCCAAATCTTCAAACAAACATTATCAACCATTCTGCATTTAACAACACAACCCATAATTCAACCAACAAGAAAACCAATAAATCAACAAAAGCAAACGAATTTCTTAAACAGTAACCAAAATTCACCATTCCCACCATAATTCATCAACAACAACCAACATTAAGCAACAACCACCAAAATACAACAATACAGCAACAAAAAAAACAAATTCAACAACAACCAGGGACTAAAAACCAGCAAAGTACAACAACACATTCAAAATTCAACCAATTGCAGTTTATCAACAAATTAAACCTCATAACCCTAAATTTTTCAGTAAAAAAGAAGAATAAGCTACAAAATTAAAGATGACATATCACACATATACATATGAACATTGCTTATTCACATAACCCAAACAATTCAAAGCATAATTCGTGAGAGGATGATTAACTAACCTTAGTATTTGTTCCTTGAAGAAGAAAAATCCACTGTTGCTTCAGGTTCAAAGCTTGAAGAATTTTGGGGAAAAATTTTGAAGCTTGAAGAAGAAGATAGACAAAGAGAGAAAAAGAGAGACGTTTGAACTAGGAAAGAAAAGTAACCACCACATTTAAGTCAAATGCAAAAAAAATAAAACTTAAAAAAAACATTTAAATCATATAACCACTCCAACAAGTAACAAGTTACAGAGTCCAAATGTAAATAACTGTATTTATAGTTGGGTCCATTTTTAGATAATCCAAAGTTGGGTCTTTTTTTAAAAGTCTGACCAAAGTTGGTTTTTTTTTTTTTTTTTTTTTTTTTTTTTTATCAATTTTTCCAATTAAATTTCAAAATAATGAATTGGGTAAAATTCGAAATTTATCACATCGAAATATATTATTAATTCAGGAAAAATTTATGAAAATAAATCAAATTTTGACCGGTATTTTATTAAAATATCAACTTTCGTTTTTTTTATTTTTAGACACAACTTTACAACTTATTTTTCTTTTTTTTTTTTTTTGAAATTATTTACTGGTGACATGATAAACTGGTTAACTTTATTGTTTTTTTCTTCCTATTTTTATTTTACTTTTTAATTTGGAAAAATTGTTTCTAATAATCCCACCTTTTACACATTTGAATATAACAGTCCCACCTTTCGAATATATCACAATAGTCCCACCATTATGGCTTGTTTTCTTTCATTGGTCCTTACCGGTTAATAACTTAATTAGTAGGTAATTTATACACGTGGCGTTACATGATTGGTGGAGTGCTTTTTTTATTAAACAAAAAAAAATCATTAAACAAAAAAAAACTGTATGAAATCAATTTATTCAGTAAAAAAACAAAAAGAAATGAAAAAAATGTGTGTTGGAGTGATTTTTTCAATTTAAATCAGTTTTATTAATTAAGAAAACAAAAAGAAATGAAAAAATTGATTATGGTAACCTAAAGTTCAGCTTACCGGTAAAAAGGACTTATAAAAGAAAATGAAGTATAAAGGTGGGATTGTTGTGAGATAATCCAAAGGTAGGACTGTTAATTTCAAATGTGTAAAAGGTGGGATTATTAGAATCAATTTTTCCTTATAATTTTAAAAACTTTTGTAGTTAGGGAAGTGCAAAACCGGATACCAAAATTTTTCCGATCCAGAATACCGGATATTCGGAACCAAAAAACTTATTTCGTACCTGTTTCGGAAAAACCGGATATCTAGAAAATCCGGATCCAGATTTTTTAATCAAATTTCTTATAAAACAGTTCATCATCCTCTAAAAAAAACGGGTATCCGGTTTTAGTTTTTCTTAAATGACCGAATCTGAATTTTTTAAAATTTTGTTCCGGTTCCAATTCGATATTTTTTCGATTTTCAAAAATCCGGACCGAAGATCCAGATTTTCGGAAAGAAAATCAAACAACACCATTCACCAAGGATGCACGGGCACACCATTTTAGGCGTGTATCGCGTACTGGGTACGGGTACGAGTACGGCTGAGACACGTGTATTGAAGTGTCGACACGCTCAAATCTGTGTCTTGGGTTTTTTTTTTTTTTTTTTTGAAATTTCAGGTAAGGGTCAGGTACAGGTGGGTACTGGCCGTGTCTTGTGTATTAGGCCGTGTCCAGCTTATTTTTGGGCCAAAAACTATCAAAATCTCATTTTTTTTGCCCTAAACTCCAATTTCTTCTCTCTCTCCTACTCTATTGCTCAAGTCATGAGTAAGTATACACTCTACTTTATTTCTCATTTCTTCTTCAAAATCAAAATCTTAACTTAAACAATCTAAATCAATTTGTTTCTATTTTTCTTATAACCCAAAATTATAAAGTAGAGGAATAGGTGTATTTCATGTTTAGTTTGGTTATGTTGTGCACTTATAAATTTTAATGACTATGGATTTGTGTAATTGAGTTAGTTTATTATTTTTTTTGGTAATTTTTTTAACTTACCCGTATCCTACCAAACTTTTTGCTGTATCCCGTACCCGCCCCTGTACCAGTGCCCGTGTCCGTACCCGATCTAGTGCAACCTAGCCATCACTACAAGAAAATCCATTTATTGCAACGATCAAAGTCGTTGCAAAAGATCAAAAGTCGCTGCTGTAAACAGCTTTAGCAACGACTTTTGTCTTTGCAAGGTCGTTGCGGGTATAGCTGTAGCGAAAGCATTGGCAACGACTTTTTTCGTTGCCAAAAAACACTGTTTTTGCAACGACTTTTGTCGTTGCTATTAAAATGCCGTTGCCAAAAACACCTGTATCCCAATTTAATGTACTATTTATTGCAACGACATATATACGGTCTTACGCAACAACAATAGTTGTTGCAATACATCTTGTTTAGCAACGACAGTTTCCGTTGCAAAAGTTAAGCTTTTCTTGCTAGTTTTCTTTTTGCAACGACTTTTGGTGTTGCAAAATGTTGTCATTTCTAATGGTACTTGTCTTTTGCAACAACTTTTGTCGTTACTAAACGTATCATACCATACATTTTTTGCAACAACAAATTTTTGTTGCAAAAACTTATCCAAAGTCACAACATTCTTTGCAACGAATCATCGATCTTATTTTAACCAAATATACTACAGAAATATACATTTTGGTTGCACATAATCCAACCACTTCCAAAAGTAGAATTTCAAATAAAACATATATATATATATATTTATAATATGTATATTACAAACCAAAAATATGTGATCATCATTACATAAAGAGTCCAAAACATACATTATGTCAATTGATGTTAGAATGTTCTCACTTTCCTATCAATAGCAAAAGTTATAGCAATGTTACTACCCAAAAGCGCTACGCATACAATTAGCAACCTTCAACGTCTTCATAACAAAATGTGATCACAATCTTGTTAACCTTGCATGTATTAGAATGGTAAGAGTTAATTCATACGTAAGAGAATGCATAAGATAATATTTAAAAATTATGAAGATACTATCAATAAGTAGAGCATAAATTTCGGCAGAGTCTCCTTTGTATTTTGAACTAAGCCACCATATAAATGGTTTCAAAACCTGTTTACAACTCCAAATGACATCTCCAAAACCTCAAAATTTTTAATCCACAATCATTCTGTTCTATATTCATGCAAATCCCATCACCAAGCCTTATCACATTAATTTTCAACCACAAGGAAAACCACAATCATTCATGAGTAATACACTATCAACTCCAAATTACATCTCCATAACCTGAAATAAAGATTATCCACTATCATTCATGTGTAATCCACAATCCTAAATGTAATTCGTTCACCATCGACAAAACCACAAGCTGTATAATAACACTAGAAACTCACATGAGAAGAAGGGAAGTAACATAGGCATTAATCTCATAATTATTACGAGTCTCATATGCAGGAGGTTCATCACAATATAATATGTACACATATTTAGATTGCTTAGTGTAAATAGTATTACCTTGCACAAAGGCCACCAAAAAGGCAAAGTAGTCACTAGACACCTCTGTTTGCAATCTGGCGAAGTAAGTCTTGTTTGAGAGCTTCCATCTCAGCTGCTTGCTGCTTTCTATGTTCCTCAAATTCTTGTTGTTGTCTCTTTTGGCTTTCTTGCAGCTCCTTTATCCTTTCTTCTTGCTCTTGTATTTTCCCTTGTTCTTCCACAAGTTATCTTTTCTCTAGTTGTTGTTTTCCTTTAAGATAACCTCTTACAGCAGTACCTTTTCCCCGAATATATCCAAATCTTGGTTCTAAAACTTGAACCAAAATTTCATCTTGAGTCATTGTATCACCAACCTCAGCAAGTACATGTTTTAGTTTGTCCTAAATAAAAAATTTCAACAAAGAAGTGATAAAAAAGATATTCGAGGTGGCTAAAACTGAAATATTCACACATATTTTAGTAAAATTATGACTTTAAAAACATACATGAATTGTTTTGGATTGTGTTGCATCTGCCCATTCTAAGTCACCTTTCTCATTTTTACGTGTGTGCTCAATTAGCCATATCACATCTGCAGATGGCTTTACATTGTTGTTATCCTTGGTCTAGCATGTCAAAAAATATTAGCCGCGTAGTATGATTTTGTATAACATAAATTTTATTCTTAACTAATGTAAATGACTATGTACTTAGCATACCAATTCATCCTCAACTTCAGCAAAAGCCAAATTTCCAGTGGTATGGATAACTCTTTTTTCAGACTTCCTGTTTTTAGAGTTCCTTTGACTTACAATCTGCATAACAAAACTAAAAAAAATTAGCCAACAAAGAATCAATCAAATGACTAAGAGAAACTATTGAGCACCTGTTTTTCAGAAACTACCTTAAAATCTTTTGATGCAAACCGTTTTATGCAATATTTCCATTGCTCCAAAGGAAGATCAGGAGGGGGATTTTTCTCACGTTCTNCCTCACGTTCTTGGTCCGCTTTCCCACATTTTGGACTTTTGTAGTAGTAATGTAGTCGACACTTCCATAACCTATATAGGCGTTGCATGGTATTGACAACAAAGGCATACATCTTCAAGTATTGACTTGACTCAGCAATTTGAAACTTATCCTAGCCAACATAATTATGGAAAATGATGAATATTTAATGTCGTCGTAATAATTTTATGCACATGAGACCATATTAAACTTACAACTTATCCTACTATTACTTGGATCTCTTTCCACATACTATCACCCGCAACAGAAAAAGCTTCTTTCCAATTACTTACATCCAATGGAGCTCTTGTCCTCACTATGCGACCACACTCATTAACCAAATGTCGTGCATTTTCCCCAATTGCTCGATCAATTTCTTCAGGTATGTAAACTGTTAGTTTTGATCCTTTCCCTTTAATTTTCATATCAACCACATAGCTNTGATCCTTTCCCTTTAATTTTCATATCAACCAAATAGCTCTTGTACTTTCCTCTATTACCTATTCCTCTAGTAGACTTGTTGCTTCAAAATAAAGCAATGGAGGGAGATAAGAGTCTTACAAATATGTATATTAATTAATTTTGCAAAAAGGAAGAATGGAACAACCGGTTACCTTCATTTAAGCCTTCATTGTTTTCCTGATTACCCTCTTTAGTGTTGTCATTGTTTCGCACCTGTCGGGGTGTAGGGTTACCAGCTTCATTCACTTCGATTGCTTTAGCAATCCTACCAGCTAGGTTACTCATNTTCATCCGTTTTCTCTTACTAAGTGCATCTACAAATATAGTATAGAGTAACTTATGAACCACACTTTAGAACAGAAAAATAAAAAGTAATATATAGGATATCATACATACATTCAGTTCTTCCTGTGACTACACCTCCGGATTCACAATCATTCATTTCAAGATCTTCGTGTTGGAGTGAACCATTTGTGTCATGCACATCGTTGTTTTGATCATTTAATGTAGGAGACTGATTTCCTTGTTCAATTGTATATAATGCACATTGTCTATTCAAATCTATAATATGAAAAACAAGTAGATTAAAAATTTTATTTTATAAAAAAAGATGTCAAACAAACAAACTACCAGATGTGTCTTTACTATCAACAACTGCATCAACAACATCTTTGCTCAATTGACGTCCTTGTGCTTGTCCTTCCTCATTGGATTTTTTCTTGGTTCCTATAATAACACACAAAACAAAATTGATTAATAAAGACATGCCATTTGAAAATACGTTATTAACTTCATATCTCATTTGAACTCACCCTCTTGTGTAACAAACTTGTTATTCCAAGTTGCTTGACTCAAACTTTGTAGTCTTCCAGGAGCAATAATCCGATTACCCACAATTTTTCCAACGCCTCTTCCAACCATATTTGGTTTACGAATAAGAAACTAAGATAATTTACACACCCTATTTGATAAAATAAAATTGTAAGCATTTCATCATCACGTCTTATGTTGTCTTTTTTTAAAAAAATGACTTAAAAAATTACAATAATTAATTTATTAAAAAGCAAATTTAGGCAAACCAGGATAATTCAAATCAAATAAGGAAATAGAGCAACAGCATAATTAAGAAACATCAAATATCACCAAATATAAAGCAACCAAATATCATAATTAAGAAGCAGCAAATACAACTACAAGTTTCAACGACAAAGTCTTACAAAATAAGGTCTACTAAAAAAATGTTAATAAACATTGAACAATTCAAATAAAAACATAAAAAATATATCATCGCACTTCAAGTGTCAAAATCAAATTCCTCTTCTTCCTCGGATGACTCCTCATACACTTCGATTTCCCCATCATTAATGAAGTCATCCTCTTTTTGATCAATTTCCTCAATCCAATTTTTTTACCATTTGAACAACCTTAGCTTCCCGCTCCACCACAAAAGCATTAGTAGCTAATGACTCCACCCAAAAGTTATCAAATGAGGAGGAGACATCTTCCTCAGAATCCACTTCAACCTCAACCTGTTGATATGCATCCTCTACATCAATTTCATCTTTGTCAACTTCATCACTTGGCATATCATAAAAATCTCTCGGTTGTGCCTTTACCACAAAGTCCCAGTCCACGTGTTTCGGATCTTGGATATAAAATACCTGTTCCACTTGTGATTCAAGAACAAATACTTCATCAGTTTTCAAAGTTCTCATCTTATTTACACTAGTCAGTCCATTTTCATCTACCTTATAACCTCTACCCATGTGTCCTACATCAAACCAATTGCACTTGAAGATAAAAACACAATTTCTTCCTGGATATTGCAACTCATATATGTCACCTAAGACACCATAGTATTCCTTGTTAGTTGTGTCATCACCTCGAACCATCACTCCACAATTCTGAGTTTTTCTACATTCTGAACGGTCGCGAGTGTGAAATCTATAGCCATTAACAATGTATCCACTGTAACGCCTCACAACTCTCGAGGGACCGCAGACCAAGTTATACAAATCTTCATCAACTAATCCATCACCGTGCAACTTTCGCACCTAGGAAACGAATTTATTTACTAGATTAGCGAAAATAGTATTTGAAATTTCTATTAAAAGCACAGTGACCTTAAAATGAAACTTACATGCGAAAGTATCCATGTCGAAAATTGTGCTTTGTGCCTCTTGTCAACATTTTTTGGGCATTCTCTTTGTAGCTCTAACTTGTGCTCCCTTTTGGTTTTTAGAGAATAAGAATACTTAATAATGTTTCACAAATTCATAAATTTAAAAAGTGGTAAAGTTGTAATATTGAAACACTTACTTAGTGAATTCGATTAGTTCATCACAATTTTGAAGAATGTATTAATGGATTTCACTACACTCCTTGAAATCAAGATGCATTGGCACACCATTTCCAATAGAACGTCCAAGTGGTATAAATATTTCAAGGTTAGATTGTAAGGCATCCTCACTGATGACTTCATTTTCCTCATTCCTTCTTGAACGATTAAACATGGTGTCAATGTCTTTCATGTATCTAGAGCAAAATGTTAAGCACTCATCCTCTAGATAACCCTCGGCAATACAACCTTCTGGATGTGCTCTATTACGAATATAGGCTTTCAAAGTTCAAATATACCTATTAATATTATTGAATTCAAATCATCATACGTGGATTAATAAGTTGATATTGTAAAGTATAAACAAAATTCTTAATATAAGCAAAGAAGCCTACCTCTCAAATAGATACATCCATCGATATCTAATAGGTCCGGCAATCTTTGCTTCGGCAGCTAAGTGAATGACCAAATGCATCATGACATCGAAAAAAGCAGGAGGAAAAACCATCTCTAGCTTGCACAATGTGTAAGGAATTTTTTTCTCTAGCTTTTCAAGTTGCCTAATAGTTAAGTTTCTAGAGCACAAGTCTCTAAAGAAGAAACTTAACTCAACTAAAGGCTCATACACATGTTTTGGCAAGAAGCCCCGTATTGCAAGGGGAAGCAATTGTTCAATAAACACGTGATGGCCGTGGCTCTGCATACATGAAATTCTTTTCCCATTATCTTTGACACAATGAGAAATGTTTGATAAATATCCATCTGGAGACTTCAATTTAGTAAACATGTCATATATGGCAGCCTTCGCTGTTGCACTCAAAGAGTAGCATGCAACTGGCACGCGAAGTTTATCTCCATCGACAATTGGATGCAACTCGCTCCTCACTCGCATTTTCATTAAATCCATGTGAGCCTTTATAGTATCCTTAGTCTTATTTTTAATATTCATCAAGGTTCCTAAAATATTATTGGAGACATTCTTTTCAATGTGCATAACATCCAAATTGTGACGAGTTTTTAATTTGCTCCAATAAGGCAAATCAAAGAAAATGCTTTTTTTGTTCCAACCATACAAACAATTCTCAGCCTCCCTTTTTCTTTTCTTTGATTCATTCTTTCCGAATTTTGCTTGTGTAAATCTAGTAAAATTCCCCAGCACATCATCCCCAGTAAGTGGTTGCGGTGCATGACCTTTCTCATGCTTATTATCAAAAGAAGATGCATCTTTTCTCCACTTATGGTCAAGTGGCAGCCAACGACGATGTCGCATATAACCACCTTTGTGCTTGAGTGATGTGCGTTTCGTATCTTTATTACAACAGGGGCAAGCAAAACCACCTTTAGTTGTCCATCCCGACAAATCTTCATATGCTGGAAAGTCATTGATAGTCCACAAAAGAGATGCATGCAATCTGAAATTTTCCTTCAAATAGGCATCATAAGTTTCAATCCCATTGTCCCAAAGATCCTTCAATTCATCAATTAATAGTCTGAGATACACATCTATATTCCTCCCTGGACTACTGGGTTCTGGTATGAGCAAAGTCAAAAAAAAGGAATCAGGTTTCATGCAAACCCATGGTGGTAAATTATAGGGAATAAGAACAACTGGCCATATACTGTGTTGTGAATTATTAAAAGGTTGGAACCCATCACATGCTAGTCCAAGCCTTACATTACGTGCTTCCTTTGCGAATTCACCATACTCGTCATCAAATGATTTCCAAGCATATGAGTCACGAGGATGCCTCATTATGTCATCATCCACAATTTGTTCTTTGTGCCACTGCATATCTTTAACAGTTTTTCTAGACATGTACAACCTTTGCAATCTCGGCTTGCAAGGAAAGTATCGCAAAACCTTATGAGGCACTTTAGTTCCCTTTAAGGACCCTTTCTCATCATTTTTTCGTCTCGATAAACCACAAGTGGGACACTCGTTCAAATTCTCATTCTCTTTCCAATATAAAATACAATCATTTCGACAAGTGTAGACACCTAATTTAGTCCCCTGTCCCGCGGCAGGACTCTATGATGATTAAAAAACTCATTTCTCTAGAAGATTGGATAATTGAGTATACTTGGGCTTAAAAATAAATCTCATTCTTATTTCACGGACCTTTTTTATCCAAATGCCTCTTTTACTATTTTAAATAAATAAATATAATAATAATAATAATAATAATAATAGTAAATAAAATTAAAAAAAAAATGCTTCAAAAACGTTGCGCGGTTAATTTAGTCACGCTGACAGCTCAGTGTGACTAAGCTAACAGCGCTACACTAGTAGCGTTGTAGGGTTCCCTGCGCTACTGGACCAGCGTGATACGGCGTACCACGCTAGCAGCCCAGCGCGATTAGGGTTCCCACACTGTTATAAAAACCCTTATTTCCTTCATTTCTCAGCACATTTTTTTAACTCACTTTCTTCCTCATACTTAAATAATCCGAGTATTGCTTTTAACAACCTTTTTTTTATTATTATAATTATTTTTTATTTTATTTGCTATTTATTTTATTAAAAAGTGGCTACAAATTTTAATAATATCGAAACAATAATTCGAAACTCCGCCCAAATTAATACCCGACGAAGACAATCTTCAAAGGAGAAGTGGTACGTTTCCTGAGAGCCCTAAAAATCATGTTTATGGACTTTTAAGTTGTTGTTTTACTATTTATTTACTGCTTTATCACGTTATTATTGTTAAAGGACTTAAAATTGATTGTTTGCAACGCTTAATCAAGATAATTCTTTCGGACAAATCTAATCATGTTAGGCTCCTTAAATTGATTTTAATAACGGTTTGAGTTAAATTAATTAGTTTTTTTTTGTGATTCACTAAAAATTTAATGGTTTTTTTTTTTTGTGAATTTTGTAATTGATATTTTTGTGTGATTCTAAATGTAATTTCTGTATGGTTAAGAGGAAACTAGTAATGGTCGTCTATGGGCTAACCCGACGCACTCCGTCATGTTAGTACCTTCGCCCCCGAGTCCATTCTTTGGTTCGCTCGACCACAACTTGGAGTCATCCCCATGGGATCGGAGAGGATTTCCGTGCAATTAAGAC
>PYUH01000196.1:473009-503684 GCA_016808085.1 Suaeda aralocaspica
AGACAAACGTCCCTTATTCGAGTCCCATTCGTATCGAATCTAAATGCACGGTTTATGAGTTTAGTTCCTAAAACTCATTGGCGACTTCTCACTAGCATCGTTCGTATTCGTAAATTTTTATCTCACTCGAAAAAAAAGAGGCAAAAAAAAAAACACAAAAATAGCGTAGCGCGACAGACTTTGTCACGCTAACGTCGTAGCGTCACAAAGTCTGCCGCGCTGCACCTGCAGCGTGACAAGCTTTGTAGCGCTGCACAGTCAGCGTGACAAACTCTGACAGCTACCACGCTAGCGCGACTGAAATTCCTGCGCTCCTATTTTTTTTTTGGCAAATACTTCTAAAAAAGTCCATTTCACCTTTCCTTAAGCTAATTTTTTAGGTCTAATTCGACCTATGGACGACTTGGGAAAGGTGACCAAAAAATTTGGGACCCTAAAATCCGTGGCCCCTACAGTGGCGACTTCACTGGGGACTAAAAGAGGGTGAGACTTGAAAATTTTCTCTCAAATTATACACTTATTGTATTTAGAACATTTGCATTTTTTTTAGTCATATTGCATACATGTAACATACACTTGGCCTCCATGTGTTTGAAACATGCCTTAGGCTTACCGTGATACTTCTACATTTCGGGGAGGAACTATTGTCTTGGTGGGCCCATGGTCTCTAAGCAACCGAGCAAGATAGAACCTTATCCCAACTACATCGATTTCTAAGCTGCCCATGGTACTTAGATGGGAGAAACTTCATATCTAACGGTTATTATACCGCAAAGTGTTGGAGCACACTCCTTAGATGTAGGACCCTTTTGACTGACCATGACTGACCGTAGTTTGACTGCATTATTTAGTAATTATTTGCTTCCCTTTTTTTTTTTTTACAAAGTTGCTTGTTTTGCTTTTTATATTTTGTGCATATGTAGATTTTCTGAGGTTTTCAAATCAATTTCAATCACAATATATTATTAGCTACCTAAATTAATTGATTACGTAAAATATTTTCCATAATTTTAAATTATATTCTTTGATATCATTTGATTGCTTGGAAGATTTTTATGCACCAATATATTTGATTTAGTTAATAAAATATTGCAAAAGTTATTATTAATCAAATCCTTGATCTTCTTAGGATTTGATTAATAGAATCTTTGATTAAATAGAAACTAACTTATACACTTAACATTTATTAGAAAATTCAAATAATATTAACGATTTCAAAAATACTTTAACTTTTTGAGATTTTTAATATAATTCGAATCTTTTGGAAATTTACTAAAGACTAACATGATACTTCCATTATTCACCACGAAATTTAAATTGTATCAATCATTTCAAACATTTATTTGTTAAGATTATTGACATAATTTTAATATTTCGAGGATTTACTAATTCAATTCTTTTTTGTAGAATTTAATTAGTTTACTTTCGAATTCTAGGTGGAGCTAACAATCTCATTTTCCTTAATGAATGAAATTCTTTAAAAAAAAAAAAAAGAAGGGACGAAAAAATTTTCGCCTATGATCTTTTAATCCTCATGAGCATTAACAATAATTAACTTAATACTGGTTTTGTTTGAGTTGAACTAAAAAAAGGCCAAAAAACCTTTACTAATTATATTCTCTAAATTAGAATGTCATTAATTAGGGTTTAGTCGTCTTTAGCTTAGCTTACAGACGCTCTCAGTATTAAATTAATCATTGTTAACACTACTTAATTATTTCTTTGTTTTTTTTTCGAAAAATGGAAATAAATACTTTTCTGAATGGCTTGAAATTTTTTCGTAAAGGGCTGGTTCAACTGCTTGGTGTCGCGATCCAGATCAACGTTTACAAAGGTTAGGTAGTGACGAACAATCATCATTCATCTCAAATTCCTTAGAGGATATTTGTAAAGATTTCGGGTTCATTACTCTAAATTCTCCAATTTGTTCCTCAAGTTCCGTTCCGTCATCTCCAAGTCCAAGTATGAGTGAAGAAGAAAATATGAATGCTACATTGAATGCTCTCATGATGCGTCTTAATAAGATGGAGGCTGAACGAGAAGTAGAAAAAATACGCCTTGCTGAAATTGAAGCTGAACGTGCTGCTGAAAAGAAACATTTGGCTGAAATGGAAGCCAAAAGGCAAGAGGAGGAAAGGAGGAAAAAGAAAGAGATTGAAAACCTCATTTATCGTTCTTCAATGGGTGGCAAATCATATCAATTTGAGGCTGCCAACATCCCTAACACAGAGGCTGTTCTCCCTGAGAAGTTCGATCCTTCTACTCTTCCAAAGTTCAAGGTGACTGGTAATCCAGTCAATCACCTTAAGAGCTTTATTGGGTCCATGACCATCAAAAAGGTTGATCCTGTATTCTATCCAGTGATCTTCCCTCTTTCTTTAGAACCCATTCCACAGAATTGGTTCTACTCTCTTAGCACAGATCGGGTTTCAAACTGGGATACTGTTACTAAGGAATTCATTGATCAATACAAAGATAACATGGAATTCCAAGTCACACTCCGAGAACTCGAAGTGTTAAAACAAGGAGCTGATGAAGGGTTCACTACCTTCTTCACTCGTTATAGGGAAAAGATGACCCACTTGGTCCAAAAACCATCCGATGCTGAATTAGTAGAAAGGTTTGTAGACAACCTGTCCGAGCCTTATCAAGTACATCTCAAATATCAAGGCATCGACTCTTTCAAATGAGTGTATGATGTCGGGATCAAAATTGAGAACGATTTATTGAAAAAACAGTCGAAGCCCCAGGCTTATAAGGGGAACTACACCTATAAAAAGGGTGAATCTTCCAAAAATAATGAAGTCAATGCTTTAGAAGCTTCTCGTCCAAGTCCATCAAAAATAAAGAGATGGCCTCGAGATAGAAGATTCACTCCTATCAGCATGACTTATTCTCAAGCTCTTGACAGACTTCAAAGCCAAAATGCTTTACATCCAATTGGGCCAACTCCTGACCCACCAGAGGACAAGAGAAGCCCAAAATGGAATGCTAATTCATGGTGCAAATACCATAGAGGAAAAGGGCATGATACTGAACAATGTTGGGTCCTCAAACATGTCATTCAAGACATGGTTGAAGACGGGCGTTTACCTTTACCTCCCAAGCCGAATAATATCACCAATCCTTTCGGTGGATTGTGTTAGCGTTTACCTTTACCTTTACCTTTATCCTAGCCATTGATTGTGTTAGCGATAATTTTGATCCTTCTAAATTTATCACTTCCAATAATGATAATGCAATGGAGGAAGTATTAGGCTTACACGATCATGTATGTGGCATATGGGACGATAATGTTGAGGATACTTATATCACCAACCTCAGTGCCAACACAACTCTCGGGCTTAATCCAGAAATTATAAAAAATGATTGGTATCAAGATCCTACAGAAGTTGTGTCTAATGTTCAGCATCTTACTCGTTCCGGACGAGCTTATCAACCTGATAATGACAAAGGCCCATCTCAGGTCCAAGTCAACAAAGACTCGATTCCAGTCCAAACAAATACTGGTTCATCACAAGCCCAAAATTCTAGTGAGAGCAATGATAATCCTCTCATTAAGCAAATGCAAAAGACTAAAGCCGACGTAACCATTTGGCAATTATTAGCTTCTTCTCGAGATCATAGGGTAGCTGTACTGAACGGACTTAATGCATTAAATGTTTCTCCTGACACTACCCCTGAAAATCTAGTAAGTCTCTTGTCAACTGGACCAAAGAAAATGATTGAATTTTCTAAAGAGGATCTCCCTCCGGAAGGTACTACTCATAACAGGGCCCTTTACCTAACTGCTGGGATATTGAATAAAAACGTCCCCTTGACATTAGTCGATAATGGGTCTGCAGTCAATGTCTGCCCATTAAGAACTGCCAAGCATCTCGGCATAGAAAAAGAAGCATTTTCCCCATTACTGCAAGGAGTAAGAGCTTATGATAACACGAGAAGACGAGAGGTCTTAGGAGTCATAACTCTTGATATGTCCACCGGTGGAATAAGGAAGAAAGTTAAATTTCATGTCATCGATGTAAAATCATCCTTCAATTTGCTTCTAGGACGCCCATGGCTCCACATGCTTGGTGCGGTGCCTTCATCGCTCCATCAAAAGGTCAAGCTCATACATGAAGGCGTGCCCATAACCATTAATGCTTCTCCAATCAGAGTAACCATGGAGGATCAATCCCTGCTAAAAATATCCCATGATCAAGATGTGGAAGATTTGTGGAGATTTGTGCCTGAAGAAATCGATCTCCTTGAAACAGAAGACTTACAACTTGATCCCCATGCTAGTGTAATAGTGAACGCTATTATGTTAAAAAATGGTTATTTTCCTGGCATGCCTTTAGGAGCAAAAGGAGGAAGGGAGATCACTCATCTCCCTAAAGTCAAAGCCACACCTAACCTCTTCGGTTTGGGGTATGAACCGACAGAAGAGGAATTAAAAAGATAAATGGTTGAAGAAGTAACTCGAAAAGCCAACGCCAAAAGGGGAATTACTACCTCTATCCCTTCCTACCAGCTCACTCTAAACGGGCAGTTTATAAAGGAAGGGGATAATTACCCCTATTATGGCTTCCCTGAACCCTTGGTTCAAAACGGGAAACAAATTCCTGGATTTGAAATATTTCATGATTGTTACTTTCTAGAAGAGAGAGCACAATACTCTCTTCCCACCAAATACTCCAAACCAGAGTGTTTAGACAAATGGGCCCTTGGTCTGTTATTTGGACTGGAACGGAACCCATTGAGAGACGAAGCTGCAGTAATTCAGAAGGCTATGCAAGATGAAAAGTTCAACCCCGCTTTACTCATTTCCCATTCAGAGAACGTCGAGCGCGGATGGAGAAAGACCTTGAAGTGGATCAACACTAAAGGAGCCAAAATTACTATCTCAACCGGGGAGGGACAAATTTTCGAAGATTCTGAGTCTGAGTCTGAGTTTGAGTCTGATTTTGAGTCCGAATCCAAAGATCATATTAGTGTCATAGGAAATCTAGCCGTGTCTTCTCCTTCGATTCTTCCCGTTCCTAATTTAGATTTAAGCTCTAAGGGAATTGAGTCCCTCTTTGATGTACTCCTTGATGATTTCAATAATTATGCAACTGTTGCTTATCCACGCTCTCCTCCCCACTCCCCTTATAATTGTCTTGCAATAATTAATTCATCTGAAAAATCAACTAATGATGAACCAGTTGAGATAATAAAGTTCATGGAAGAATTTGAAAATCGCACGCCTGTAATAAAAGAAACTGAATCCATAAATATCGGAAATGAACAAGATATGAAAGAACTAAAAATTGGCTTAACTCTTAATTTACAAGAGCGCACGGATTTAATAAACACGCTCAAAGAATTTAACGATGTTTTTGCTTGGTCCTACAAAGATATGCCTGGCATAGATCGTGAAATTTTGGAACACAAAATTCCGCTCAATCCAACAATTAAACCCGTCAAACAAAAGTTAAGGCGTATGAAGCCTGACGTTGCCCTTAAAATCAAAGAGGAAATTATCAAACAATTAGATGCTGGTTTCATACGCGTTTCAAAATACCCAGAATGGGTAGCTAATGTTGTTCCAGTTCCGAAAAAGGACGGACGTGTGAGAATGTGTGTAGATTTTCGGGACTTAAACAAAGCTAGTCCTAAAGACGATTTTCCACTACCACACATTGATCTCCTCGTAGACAACACGGCTAACCATGAACTCCTTTCGTTCATGGATGGCTATGCAGGTTACAACCAAGTACAAATGGCCGCGGAAGACATGGAAAAAACCACATTCATTACAGAATGGGGAACTTTCTGTTACAAAGTAATGCCTTTTGGACTTAAAAACGCTGGAGCAACCTATCAAAGGACAGCTACTACGTTGCTTCATGATATGATGCATAAGGAAGTAGAGGTCTATGTAGATAACATGATTGTAAAATCAAAAGACCGACAAGGGCACATTCCTGCCCTAAGGAAATTCTTTACTAGACTAAGAAAATATAATATGAGGCTGAATCCGCAAAAATGCGCCTTCGGAGTAACATCTGGAAAGTTGCTTGGATACATAGTTAGCACGCGAGGTATAGAAATTGATCCATCTAAAATCCAAGCTATACTAGACATGCATTCCCCTAAAAATGAAAAACAAATCCGAGGATTCTTAGGTAAGCTCCAATATATTAGTCGATTCATATCAAAATTAACTATGGTTTGTGAGCCCATCTTCAAGAAATTGAAGAAGGAAGAAAAGGTGGAATGGGATGACAAATGTCAAGAGGCTTTAGAAAAAATAAAAGAATATCTTCTCAAGCCTCCGATACCTGTACCACCAATACCTGGAGTCCCTCTAAGACTATATTTAACTATCACTGAAACTGCTACCGGAGCCATGCTCGCGCAACAAATAAATGGAGAAGAAAAGGCCATATATTACTTAAGTAAAAAGTTCATCCAGTATGAAACTCGATATTCACAGTTGGAGAAAACTTGCTTGGCCTTAGTATGGGCATCTAAAAAGCTTAGACATTGCTTGCTTTCCCATTCTGTCCATGTTGTGTCCCATTTGGACCCATTAAAATACCTTTTTGACAAGCCAGCACTAAATGGTCGCCTCTCGAAGTGGCTTGTTATGTTGGCCGAATTTGACCTTCAATTTATCCCTTCAAAAACAATTAAAGGACGAGCAGTGTCAGATTTCTTGGCTGAGTTCCCTCCTAACGAGGAAAAGACGGAAGCATATAACTTCCCAGATGAAGATCTCTTAATAACTGAAGACGATAGTTGGGCCCTCTACTTTGACGGCGCTTCTAACCAAAAGGGGTGTGGAGTAGGGGTTCTTCTAGTTAGTCCAGATGGTGCACATGTTCCAATATCAGTCAAATTAGACTTCGAAGTCACTAATAATGCAGCTGAATACGAGGCATGCATTGTTGGATTAGAGGCAGCAGTAAGTCTAGGGATTAAAAGACTAAGAGTATTTGGAGACTCATCACTCATCATAAATCATGTGTCTGGAAAGTGGAAAGTAAGAAGTGCTAGCCTAGCACTCTATCAAACACACTTAGACACCATAACTGAAAACTTTGATGATATCCAATACCAATACCTCCCTCGGGATGATAACCAATTCGCCGACGCCCTTGCTAAATTATCATCAATGATAAATATCCCACATAACCTAGCATCGATAACTTTAAGCGTTGAAAGGAGGCAAGAACCTGCCTATTGTAACGCTATTGGAGATGCCCCTGATAATGAGAACAAAGTTCTGTGGTATCAAGATGTCCTCAATTACAAAATAAAAGGAGAATTCCCATAGAATTCAAGCCTTCGAACTCAAAGGGCAATAATATTATTATCTTCTCAATATATCGAAATTCAGGGTAGTTTGTATAAAAGAACCTCAAAGGGGCTCAATTTGCTATGTGTTGACAAAACACGAGCCAAGCGACTTATGGAAGACACCCATAATGGCGTATGCGGTCCCCACATGAATGGTAAGATGTTAGCAAAAAAGATAACACGCTTAGGATATTACTGGACGGCAATGGAAGATGATTGCTGCAACTATGTAAAAACATGTCCTAAATGCCAGATATTTGCTAACTGACAACATTTACCTCTTGTAGAGCTATATAATTATACGTCACCGTGGCCATTCTCCACCTGGGGTATTGATATAGTCGGGAAAATAACGCCCAGTGGTGTTGGAGGACATACGTTCGTTTTGGTCGCCGTTGACTACTTCACAAAGTGGGTTGAGGCAGCCTCATATATTAAAATAACCGCTAGACATGTGGCCAAATTCATTTAACAAAACATATTTTGTCGTTACGGAGTCCCACATGAACTCATTAGTGACAATGGATCTCATTTTAAAGGAGAAGTAATTGATCTCTTACAACGATACAAAGTACAACATAGGCACTCTTCCCCTTATAGACCCCAAACGAATGGAGCAGTAGAGGCTGCAAACAAAAATGTTGTTGTCATCATAAAAAAGATGGCCGAACATTATAAAGATTGGCCTCATAAACTTCACTTTGCTCTATGGGGATATCGAACTTCCATACGAACGTCCACAGGAGCCACCCCTTACTCCTTAGTGTATGGTATGGAAGCGGTTCAACCCGTTGAGTTGGGAAATACCCTCTCTTCGCATAGTCCTAGAAAGTGAAATACCTGAAGCTGAATGGGTTTGGGCAAGGTATGAAGAACTTATTCTCTTAGATGAACGAAGATTAAAAGCTTTGCATCACGTACAAATATATCAAAGACGGATTGCAAAACATTTTAATAAAAGAGTTAAGCCAAGAAACATTAATGAAGGAGATTTAGTTCTAAAAGAGGTACGAGCCCCACCCACCGATCCAAGAGGGAAATTCCAACCCAATTGGACGGGGCCGTATATTGTTAAGAAAATCCTATTAGGCGGTGCGGTAAAAATAATTGACATAGATGGGGCTGAATTTACTCAATTAATTACTCTGGACCAATTAAAGAAGTTTTACGCTTAAAATTGCAAGACAATCATGGACTCACACTAAGTCCTACAACATATGGGCCCAATTTGGCTCATATTATTATGTAAAATGGGCAAATCGGGAAAAGGAAAAGCATCGTAACCTATTATATACAAAACCAAAAGCTATACATAATGATAGTAGTTAAATAAATAAGAAAGGGGCAGCGCTGAAAATTCAACCGCGCTGACCTTGCAGCATAACAGTTCTAACCGCGCTGCAATTTCAGCGTGGCAATTGTAACCACGCTGCACCGTGCAGCGTTATTTGTTCTGTAGCGCTACAACCCCAGCGTTAGAATTTCAACTGCGCTGAATGCATGTTACATTTCAATAGTTTCAGTGAATATCTATGTTTGACTAAACTATTGAACTATGAAAGACCTCATTTAAAGGTTTCACATGATTTTAAGGACCCACGAAGGTTCGATTAAAGGCTCATTCAAGTCTTTTCGATAAAATATATATAATAATTAGAACTACGCACGACCTGATTCCTTTTGGATACGTAGGCAACTTATTCTAAGTTCGGCCCATTTAAATACATAATTAGTTTTTATTGGATGAATTATCAATAACTTCTAATGTAAATAACTAAATTTTGTTTGCATGAAAAATAAAAAAATAATATTGTCCTTCATTAATGTTTTAAGAGTTGCATAATTGAAATCATCAAAACAAAAGAAACTACTTTAAAGCCTACGCTAGTAGTGCACATGCACTTTATTGAAAATGATAAAATAAATAAAGTCAAACACTACTCTTCCTTTTCCTTACGAGCATGCTTTGGGTCTTCATCTACTTCCGGATCTTCCTCCATCCCATTAGGATCATCTTTGAGCTTTTCTTCATTATTCACTTCTTTTGAGAAACCTCCATCAAATTGCTCCTCCATAGGTTTGAGCTTGCTCTCTTTACGAGTCCATACCATCTTTCTTTTCCCCTTACCTTCTATAGTTTTTTGGGTCTTTTCATTTAACTTTGGTTGTCCAATTTCCACCCCAAGTAAGGAAGGAGCATTTTTCTTATTTCTTGGACCTAGCCTATCAAAAACAGATCCAGCTTCATTCTTTCTCTTTAAAGAAGTCTCATTCTTTCCCTCTCCCATTGCAATCCTGTTTTTTGGAGCCCTATAGACCTGTGGGCCTTTAGACCTCTCAGTAACTTCAAGGCCCCGGGCCTTATCCCTCTCCTCTTTACTCTTAGCAAGCATCCAATCCTTGTAACTTTGTGATAGTTGAGTAGAACAACCATTCCTCGGAAAAGCCCATCGTGGACGATTGGCCCAATACTTTGTTCATGCGGTAATGGCAGGGCCCCGAAGTTCCAAACAAGTTGGGGGGTCAGTGTCAAGGCTAGGAATACTTTGTTTCATACCATATTGCCTCAAAAGACGGGTCGGAAAGAAATAAGTAATTTTCGTCAAACCAAGAAGGCGCACATATGGTGTTGACTCATGACTTCCAACCATCTCCTTGATAAACCACCATGGAATGACCCATCTAATTGAAAGACCTCCATGAGACATAAGTGACATCCACTCCGCTAGAGTTTTCCNTCCACTCCGCTATAGTTTTCCCTGGGAACAAATTCCTCCTCATAGTAAATGATTTGAGGTTGTATTTCATGGCATTAAGGGGTTGTTCGATAGTCTTAAGGCGCTCACTAAGCCAAATCTGCATTAATTAAATAAGGAAATAAATGACAATCCAAGATTGTTACATAGCATTGAATAATTATGGTTTGAAATTACGAAAAAATAGACATTATGGAAGATAAACAGGAGCGCTGGAAACTCTACTACGCTAACGGTTGAGCGCTGCAAAACAAACAGCGCTACAGTGTCAGCGCGACAGATCCTACTGCGCTACACTCGTAGCGTCACAGAATTAGCCACGCTGTGACTAATAATACCGCTAATTCACTACTGACGCTACGATTCCAACTACGAAAAATCTTCTTTCCTTTCATAAATTCATAATAATTCATCTATTTTAATTAATATTTTAGCCCAAGGTTAGAATATTACCTGAAGCAATAAAGGGCTTCCCGAAAAGTGCAATGATGGATTCGCTTTGCATGCGTCCAATGCTATAATGGTCTCACCAATCACCATAGGCATAGGAGTACGATCACCTTCGATTTGCTCAACAATGGCAATTAGTGAAGCATTTCCCATATTTCCTCCATCATTAACAAATAAATATCCTGATAGCAAACATAAGCATAAAGCACGTCTTTTGTACCTTTGTATTGTTAAGTTGTCTGAAGGAGAGGAAAATCTTGCAATAATTTTCAAAAGATCACAGTGTTGGCCATTGAGAATTTCCTTGGTCTCGAACTTAGTTAGTCCAAGTAGTCTCTGAAAGTCCTTACCAAACCCTTGTTGAAGGTTAGGTACAGCCGGAAGAGCTTCCACTGGAAAACCAACAATCGCGCTAAATTCTTCCGGAAAGGGGGTCAATTCATTGTTGGCAAAGGTGAAAACATGGAATTGAGGATCCCAAAAATTAATGGAGGCATGAAGGAAATCCCAATTGATACGAGCTTGCGTCAAAGAAAACAAAGCATCCAGATGATAAGCATTGAATTCAAGGCGTTCCTCTACAGACAAAGAAGAAATCCAACGGTTTAACTCACGAATGAAATTTTGAGACATTCTTTACCTCCTTCTTTTCTCTCTAACAAAGAAAACTTTTGTAAGGGATTTTGTTGATGAATGTATAATTGTTCGTTCTTATATTTAACCAAGAGGGTCACTAGGCAACTTCCTTAAATTTGTTTTGGGAAATAATAAGAAATAAAGCAGCGTTTCAGTTTTAGTCGCGCTGACGTGGCAGCGTGACAAGGTTTACCACGCTACGACAGCAGCGTGGCAACACTAGTCACGCTACGCGCGTAGCGCGACAGTTTTGACAGCGCTACAAATACAGCGTTCCAAATGCTCCTGCGCTACATAAAACTTCCATAATCAGCCCATTTGCGAAATTCTTTCCATTCTTTAATTATTTTGGGTGATTTTATTTCTTGGACTTCTTTAAAATTAACTTTTCAAATCATATTTATTTAAGGAAAATGAGATATGCCACCCTTTTTCCTACTAACTAATTTTGGTGATTATTTTTTCGGGAGTAAGTCGGATTAATCCTCCAACACTTCACAAAAAAAAAAAATATATAATAAACAAAATAAAATAAAATAAAATGAACTAGCATATATGCCCTTGGTTCTCAAATATTAGCATAAAAAGCCCAAGGCTTACATATGTTTATAAATCCATGATTACAAAATAATAAATTGAGTTTGAATTAAACTACGAATACAAATGTTAGCAAATTACATGCCACCAAAAACTACTGTCGTGGCCCATAGTCAGAGAAATAATGCATGGCACCAGTGCGAGGAGTATAAGAATCAGTAGAATGTCTTCGATCCTCCTGCAGCATTTGAGTGTTAATCCTTGGTGGTTCATACGATGAAAATCGCCCCATCTCATAAGGAACTCTTGGATATGGCCCTTGGCCTCCACCATAATAATCCCATTCTTGAGCTTGGGACCACCCGCCACCTTGACCATGGTTATAATAGCCAGCATAAGGATCATATCCTTGTTGCGGATTGACTTGCTGACTACTTCCTCCCTCGTCTCTATTAGGCTCCTCTTGAGCTCTATTTTCATGATCAAGGATCGGAGGCTGCATTTGTTGGCCACTACTTGGACCTTCCGTAAAAGGGGGACGCCTGTAATGGCCACCCGGAGGACGAGGGGGACGAGGAGGACGAAATGTCCCGTGTGTTGTATAACGTCCTACATAAAGAAATAATGCACAAAATTACCCATAGTGATAAAGACATGAAACTAGAAATAGGAGCAACACATAGGAGAAACCTACCCTAGTCTGGTGACGCTCTGGCACGCAAAAGCATGTTTTGTCTTCCTATAAGCAGTGCGAAACGCATTCAATACTTTGATGACCTTGTTTGTAGTTGTCCTAGGCACCTGCAATTAAGAAGTCATTTAAAATCAATAATGAAAAATGTCAGTAATAATAATAATAAGAGTCGAGTAAAGATAAAGACAAACCTAAGGCTTACCATGTCAACATTCTCAGGGATATAAGGAACATCTTCTTCCTCTTCCTCAGCAAATGGCACAGTGTCATCAATCAAATTCCCGAAACCATCAATGTATTTGATATTTCGCTCAGGAACTTGCCAACCCTCATTATCATCATTTTTTGCACATATAAACATATAAACAAATAAACATATATGTAAAATGCAAATGTGTGAAAAAGGGAAAGGAAAGGTAAGATACCCTAAAAAATGTTGGAAAAGGACGTAGCCGAGCCTGAACCCAATTTTTGTAATTAACACCGGCAAAAACTAACTCCCGAGCTGTGAGTCCTCTCAGAAAATCATCCATAGAGGTAGCGGGAACCTTACTCGAGTCTAAGATGAAGACAGGTGGATCCATGGGAGCTAAAGGAATAGGAGAATAAGTTTGACGAACAACACGTTCTCCCAGAAACCAAACAAGTTGCCTACATCCTTTCAAAAGGATCCTGGCTTCCTCAAGAGGTGGTGAAACCTGCACTCCAGGGCTAATATCTGGTATCCCGTCCCATGGACGAAAGATAATCTACAACAGAAGGAAAATTATAAATCATTTATTGTAGTTATAAATATATATAAATGTATATGTACAATGAGTCCTTACTTGCTCTTCAGGAAGGTTATAAATCGATTGGCGTATTACATCTGTCTTATGATGAATGTTAAGCCGTCTTCCCCATCTGCGGCTCACCGGGAATCTCTTAGGTCGGTCATTTATTGGGGCAAGAGTTGGGAAGTGTTCAAAATACCACACCTGAAAAGAAAAGGTTAGAAAAGCAAAATAAAATAAGTGGATAAGCACATTGTAAAAGAATTTGTTACCTCAATAACTCGAGGAATGCCTCCTAGGGAAGCCGGGACACATTCTCTCTTTAGCGGGTCATCCATGACTCAGGATGTCTTACGCATTTAAGATATTAAATGCACATAACCCGCTTTTCCCCAGTAATAATCTTTTATTTTCTTTCAAATCTGACAATAATGGGATAAGAGAAAAAACCACTCGTTGCCCTTTGTCTGTTAAAAAGGTACTACCAATCAAATATAAAAGGAAGATCCTAGCTCTTTGAAGGGAAGTGGTTTCTGCCATAATGTCTTCATTGGCTAGAGCATCCGACAATTCACTCCAAGGGAAAACTCTCTCATACAATTTTAATCGAGTGTAGATCGGCCCAAGTAAATCACCTATCATTGGCTCTTTTCCTGTCATTCCTTCATTAGGGATGATATCCATACCCGCCAAGGGTAATCCAGTAATCATCCCATAATCGAAAGGAGTTATAGCCATCTCTCCCCATGGGAAATGAAAGGTGTTAGTTGTATCCCAAAACCATTCCATCATTCCCCTAACTAAACCAGCAGACATCTTACATCTCTCTTTCTCTATATAAGATTCTAAGAAATCTTGAAAACCACTCACCTTGACCAACTCTTTGGTATTTGCATCGAGAGTGTCATAAATTTTACCAAGCATCTTCCCGGAATCATATCGTCGTAATTCATCATCAACCTATAACTTTTCACTTACATATATCATCTAAAATTCGTAAAATATTGAAAAAAAAAGAAAAAAAATATATTACATACAATTCCTCTTGATGCTCGAGAAGATATATGATGGTCAGGATCAAGTTTCAAGACACGATTATCCCACTCAAGTGGGGGCTCCCATGCAGGGTGTGGTACTCGATTCTTACTCTTTGAACGGTTTTTAGCACGACGCTTACGGGTATCCGTTCTTCCCTCTCTCTCCCCTCCATCTTGCTCGTTTCTAGGGGAAGACATTGCTGTAATCCACAAACTAGGATAGCTTATTAACTTAGCAAGAGCATTTTTTACTAAGAGTCCGTTGCTTCCCCTGATTAAATTAAGAGCACGTTACTCTTATAAAAAAAATTAATCAAGAACATTTTTTTTCTTCACCTTTGGTTATTAATTAAAATCCCATTGTTCTTATTTATTAATTCAAGAGCACGTTACTCTTATACATAAAATAAGTTAATCAAGAGCATTTTCACTTTTGGTTAAGAGCTCATTACTCTTCCTTATTAAATTAAGAGCATTATTTTCACTTTTGATTACAAATAAAATAATTTGATCAAGAGCATTTTTTCTAGAGCCCATTACTCTTATAAATAAAATAATCAAGAGCATTTTTTCACTTTTGATTATTAATTAAGAGCTCATTGCCCTTATAATTAAAACTATTCAAGAAGTTTTTTTTCTAGTTTTGATTAAGACTAATCAACTACACTCTCTAATTAAGAGCCTCCTACTCTTTAAAACGTCAAAATACATGGGTCGTGACATGAGTAATAAGAACAATTCTCAAATGATTCATGGAGCATTATACTTCATTCTAACATCATTAGAACCTCATTTGTCACAAAACATACATGTTTGATAAAAACAAGAGCAAATATAAATTGTCACAAACTTAACATCCTTATGACTACAAATTGAATAAATTAGAGCAATCAATCCTCTAATGTAAGCACAAATCCATCCCATAGTTCTCAAAAGTAAGTTAAACAAAAAAAAAACGCACAACGTGGTTGGAGGACCAGCGTTGCAGCTCCAGCGCTGTTTGGTTGAACACGCTGGCTGCTCAGCGCGGTTACTCTAGCAGCGCTACGGCCCGAGCGCTAGTAAACCCACCTCGCTACCTGCACACCATAATTTCAACATCAACATTAAAAAAAAAAAAAATCACAGTGTGGTTAGAGTACCAGCACTGCCTCTCCAGCGCTGTTTGGTTGAACACGCTAAATGCTCAGCGCGGTTACTCTAGCAGCGCTAGTAAATTTGTCTTGCTGAAGCTTTAGCGTGACAATAAAACCGGGCTTAACATCAACATTTACAAATTAAACAACAACACAGCACAACAAATAGTAGCANACACAACAAATAGTAGCACTCTAACCTGTGGGCGTGAGTAAAGGAGTCGCGCTGATCAGCTCAGCGCCGCAGGACCTGCCACGCTACCTCTTCAGCGTGGTCTCTTAAACAGCGCTACACGGCCGGCGTTGGTTGTTGAGTTTTGCTGTATTGTTTTGCTTTGAACTTGATTTTGATGATGATCCTTTTCTCATGCTTTATTCCAAATATCCCAAAAGTGGATTACATTAGGATAGGGTGTTATCTCATGAGCACCTTGTGAGCTTTTGACTATATTTTTGGTAAATAAGCGAATTTACTCAAAATTGTAATAAATAAGCGAATTTATTACATTTTTTTCAATAATTTCAGTAAATAAGCGAATTTACTCAAAATAGTAATAAATAAGCGAATTTATTACATTTTTTCATTAATATCGGTAAATAAGCGAATTTACTCAAAATAGTAATAAATAAGCGAATTTATTACAATAATATCGGTAAATAAGCGAATTTATTACATTAATATCGGTAAATAAGCGAATTTACTCAAAATAGTAATAAATAAGCGAATTTATTTCATTTCTTATGCGGAGGAACCGTGGTTGTTTCTTATGCGGAGGGCCGCATTGGGCCAGGGATTGCCCAGCCAATGGGAAGCTTAGTGCCATTAGGGGGTCGAACGGAGAATCGTTGGGGAACGAGGCGCAAATGGGAACTTTGTGTTTGTTGAGCAGCGTCAAGGCAGCGGTTGAAGCAAAGGAGTGCAACAACGTGGCCAGGGTGAGTACGCTGCCCCGTTCAGAAACATCTTCACTTATGTTTGTCGAAGCATATGTGAATGGGCATGCTTCCAAGGCACTCATAGACACGGGTGCCACTCACAACTTCGTTGCCGAAGGTGAGGCAACGAGATTGGGATTACAGTACGCCAAGGAGCCAAGCAGGGTGAAGACCGTCAATGCTTCGCCAGTGTCTATCCTAGGGGTTGCACGGGGTGTACCTCTTCGTTTAGGTGAATGGATGGGTACTGTGAATCTCATGGTCGTCAATATGGATGACTTCTCACTAGTGTTGGGCATGGAGTTCATGCACTCAGTGAGGCCATTGACATTGGAGACAGATGACACCTTAACCATTAAGGGAAATAATGGGACAAGGTCTGTCCCCGTTTCATGGGTAGACGTGGAAGCCAAGACTTTATCAGCTCTCCAACTTTGCAAAGGGGTGAAGAAGGGTGAAGCTACATTCTTGGCAACGCTCGTCGAGGAGGAGTCTCAAGTGGGAGATATTCCTAAAGAAATTTCCGAGGTTCTCCAGGAGGTTGAAGACGTAATGCCTCCGGAACTTCCGAAGAAGCTTCCTCCTAGAAGGGAGGTAGATCTCGAGATTGAGCTGGAGCAAGGGGCCAGGCCTCCAGCAATGTCACCTTACAGGATGGCACCACCAGAGCTCGAGGAGCTAAGGAAGCAACTCAAGGAGTTGTTGGATGCAGGGTTCATCCTGCCATCCAAGGCACCATATGGGGCACCTGTGCTTTTCCAACGCAAGCATGATGGGAGCTTGCGAATGTGCATTGACTATCGGGCTTTGAATAAGATCATAGTGAAGAACAAGTATCCAATACCGTTGGTCGCAGATCTCTTTGATCGACTTGGCAAAGCCAGGTACTTCTCCAAACTCGATCTTAGGTCGGGGTATTGGCAGGTACGCATAGCTGAAGGGGATGAGCCAAAGACAACATGCGTAACTCGATATGGGTCTTATGAATTTTTGGTGATGCCTTTTGGTCTCACCAATGCACCGGCCACATTCTGCACTTTAATGAACAAGATCTTCAGGCAGTTCCTTGATGACTTTGTGGTAGTCTACCTTGAAGATATTGTCGTATACAGTGACAACCTTCAAGACCATGTGGAACATTTGAGGAAGGTGTTCAAGGCCTTGAGGGACAACAAGCTCTATGTGAAAAGGGAGAAGTGCTCGTTTGGGCAAGGAGAGGTGTCCTTCTTAGGGCATCATATCAAGGAAGGGAAGATCATGATGGAGCATGACAAGGTGCAGGCCATCAAAGAATGGAATGAGCCCAAGAATGTCACAGAGCCGCCGTCATTTCTTGGACTTGCGAACTACTACAGGCGGTTCATAAAGAGCTACTCGGCAAGGGCAGCACCATTAACCGACTTACTAAAGAAGAAGGTACAATGGTTGTGGAGTGACAAATGTCAAGAAGCTTTTGATGACTTGAAACAAGCTGTCACGGAGGAGCCTATTTTAGCCTTACCCGATTATTTCAAAGCATTCGAGCTGCATACGGATGCATCAGACTATGCCATAGGAGGGGTGCTTATACAAGAGGGGCATCCTGTTGCATACGAGTCACGGAAGCTAAATGACACAGAGAAGTGATATCCTGTTCAAGACAAGGAGATGACTGCGATCATTCATTGCTTGCGCATTTGGAGGCACTACTTACTTGGGAGTCGGTTCACCATCATGACCGACAACGTGGCAACAAGTTATTTTCAAAATCAGAAGAAACTTAGTCCCAAGCAAGCTAGGTGGCAAGACTTCTTGGCAGAGTTTGATTACACAATGGAATATAAGCCGGGCAAGGTGAATGTCGTTGCTGATGCCTTGAGTCGCAAGGCTATACTCGCTAACACGAGTTGCATTGCTAGCAACCTCCTTGAGCGGGAGCGGGTCAAGGAGGGGATGAAACAAGATCCATTGGCCAAGTCACTAATGGAGATGGCCATGGAAGGGAAGACGCGGCGGTTTTGGGTTGAAGACGAGGTTCTCTATACCACCGGTCGACGTATGTATGTGCCTAAGTGGGATAATCTTAGGCGGGACATAATAAAGGAGTGTCACGATTCAATGTGGGCCGGACATCCAGGCATGCAACGGACTCTAGCTCTATTGGAGGAGTCATATTACTGGCCACATATGAGGGATGCCATAGAGGCGTATGTGAAGACTTGTCTTGTGTGCCAGCAAGACAAGATTGAGCAACGAGTTCCAGCTGGACTCTTGGAACCATTGCCCACACCTGAGAAGCCACGGGAGAGTGTGTCAATGGACTTCATATCGGCCTTACCCAAGTCTGAGGGGCGTGGCTCGATCATGGTTGTTGTAGATCGCTTCTCAAAGTATGGGACGTTTATTGCAGCACCTAGGGTCTGCACAGCCTAGCAAGCCGCCAAGTTATTCTTCAAGAACGTAGTGAAGTATTGAGGACTTCCTCGGACTATCATTAGCGATCGAGATCCAAGGTTCACTGCAAAGTTCTAAACAGAGTTGTTCAAGCTGTTAGGGTCAAGCCTTCACTTATCAACAAGCTTTCATCCGCAAACTGATGGGCAGACGGAGAGGGTGAACGCCTTGTTGGAACTTTACTTGAGGCCCTTTGTGAGTGCTAACCAAAGGAATTGGGCTAGGTTGATTGATGTTGCTCAATTCTCCTACAACTTGCAGCGATCAGAGTCGACGCAGCAAAGTCCTTTTGAGATCGTCATGGGTCTGCAACCCCTGACACCACAATCAGTTGCGACAGGCTACAAGGGTAGTAGTCCTGCTGCATATCGAGTTGCAAGGGAGTGGGACCAACAAATGGATATAACAAAGACTTACTTGAGCAAAGCCACGAAAAAGATGAAAAAATGGGCAGATAAGCATTGAAGGCCGACAGAGTATCAAGTTGGGGACTTAGTTATGGTTAAGCTGCTCCCACAGCAATCCAAAGCATTCAGGAAAGTTCACAAGGGTTTGGTGCGCAAATATGGAGGACCGTTTCAAATCCTGGGAAAGGTAGGAAGGGTATCCTACAAAGTGGACTTGCCAGACAAGCTGAAAATACATCCAGTGTTCCATGTGAGTATGTTAAAGTCCTACCATGAAGACATGGAGGATCCAACGAGGGGTGAGTCACAACGAGCTCCTACGGCTGTAGTGACATCGTTTGATAGGGACATCGAGTCAATTGAAGAGACAAGGGTGGTCCGACGCAGGGGCGTTCCAAGCTACAAGGAATACTATATTCATTGGAAGGGACTCCCGGAGAGTGAGGCAACATGTGAGAAAGAAGACGACCTGTGGCAATTCCGGGATCAGATCGAGGCATTTGACTCTCAGCCTTGACGGGGTCGTCAAGGGTTTTGGTGGGGGAGCATGTCACGGGTGGACCAGTGACCCACCTGTTGCCTAGGAGTGAGGGCATAAGATTCCCACGGGGAGCCGCCCAAGTGTTGTGCGAGCAACACTCATCTCCCTATAGTAGACAGTCTGCAGGAAGTAATAATGCTGTACCAGAATACTGGGTCTGAAGATGAGCACTACTTTTGGGATGGCAGAGCTATGTTGTTGAAACGAGGTTCATACATAGTGAAGAGGTTGTCTACTACGCTTAGAAGAGTATGGAAGGCTCTGGAACCTCATCGGAGGGACTAGAGTAATTTAGCTTATTCCGGAAGGGGCCAGAACATTGGAGGGTATTCTGGGGAATTCTCACTTGTCCTAAATACACTAGGAATATTGGATATCCTAAAGTCACTAGGAATGTAGAATGTTCTATGTTCAGTAGGGAAGTAGGTAGTCCTAGATGTAGTAGGAAAGGCTAGAATATCCTAACTATAGTAGGGGAGGATGATGTATATAAATACCTGAGTTATTCAGTTGTAAATCAACCAACCCACAAAGACTGAGAGAGATAGAGAGGGTAATATAAGTATTGTATTCAGTTTCTCTCAAATAAATAAAACTCATACTCATAAACTTGTGCTTTTCATATTCTTTTATTCAAGCTTTCGTTGCATTACTTAACTATATACTGAGGAAGGGTTAGCCTTGACTAGCATCCAAGGGTGGAAGTTAGTGGGCAGCGTGGCAAAAGACTAAGGGGAATTAGTCAGCACGTGACACTGCGCTAATGGGCCAGCGTGATACGGTGTACCACGCTAGCAGCCCAGCGCGATTAGGGTTCCCACGCTGTTATAAAAACCCTTATTTCCTTCGTTTCTCAGCACATTTTTTTTAACTCACTTTCTTCCTCATACTTAAATAATCCGAGTATTACTTTTAACAACCTTTTTTTTATTATTATAATTATTTTTTATTTTATTTTCTATTTATTTTATTAAAAAGTGGCTACAAATTTTAATAATATCGAAACAATAATTCGAAACTCCGCCCAAATTAATACTCGACGAAGACAATCTTCAAAGGAGAAGTGGTACGTTTCCTGAGAGCCCTAAAAATCATGTTTATGGACCTTTAAGTTGTTGTTTTACTATTTATTTACTGCTTTATCACGTTATTATTGTTAAAGGACTTAAAATTGATTGTTTGCAACGCTTAATCAAGATAATTCTTTCGGACAAATCTAATCATGTTAGGCTCCTTAAATTGATTTTAATAACGGTTTGAGTTAAATTAATTAGTTTTTTTTTAGATTCACTAACAATTTAATGCTTTTTTTTGTGAATTTTGTAATTGATATTTTTGTGTGATTCTAAATGTAATTTCTTTATGGTTAAGAGGAAACTAGTAATGGCCGCCTATGGGCTAACCCGACGCACTCCGTCATGTTAGTACCTTCGCCCCCGAGTCCAATCTTTGGTTCGCTCGACCACAACTTGGAGTCATCCCCATGGGATCGGAGAGGATTTCCGTGCAATTTAGACAAACGTCCCTTATTCGAGTCCCATTCGTATTAAATCTAAATACACGGTTTATGAGTTTAGTTCCTAAAACTCATTGGCGACTTCTTACTAGCATCGTCCGTATTCGTATATTTTTATCTCACTCGAAAAAAAGGGGCAAAAAAAAAAAACACAAAAATAGCATAGTGCGACAGACTTTGTCACGCTAACGTCGTAGCGTCACAAAGTCTGCCGCGCTGCACCTGCAGCGTGACAAGCTTTGTAGCGCTGCACAGTCAGTGTGACAAACTCTATCACGCTACCACGCTAGTGCGACTGAAATTCCTGCGCTCCTGTTTTTTTTTTGCAAAATACTTCTAAAAATGTCCATTTCACCTTTCCTTAAGCCAATTTTTTAGGTCTAACTCAACCTATGGACGACTTGGGAAAGGTGACCAAAAAATTTGGGACCCTAAAATCCGGGGCCCCTACAACAAGCATCAATCTTTATGTAATCAAGACCTAAATCCTTAATGAGTTTTTTAGCCTCGTAATAAGATTCTGGAAAATCAATTCTCCATGCCAGGCGTTCAAAACTGAGTAAACTGTCAAAAGAACTGTCACACCAATTATATAGAACCTTCATGTGTAAAATTTTCAGAATGTATTCCAGCTTAATCATAGTCATTCCTTTCACCTTTAACGACTCCTGATATTCTTGAAGGAGTCGATACAATTTTTTGGCGTTTTCATTAGGTTCTTCGGTGACATGTTCAATATCATTCAACAACTCATCATCGCCCCCAATATTCATAGGACCCACACCGCAAGCATCTTGGAGCATTGATATGCCAAAGTCATTATCAAGATCAATATGATTGTAATTTTCATCTTCCCTTCCACCTTGCGATACTTCTCCATGGAACTCCCACATGGTATACTTGTCATACATCCCCCACTTGAGCAAATCTAATCTCACATCACACTTTCTTTTGAATATTATGTTTCGATAATTGTTACAAGGACACCTAATAGTGATAGCGTCCTTATCTTCTTGGCTAACATTTGAAAGAGCAAAGTTTAAAAAGTTGTCAACACCCTTCACATAGTCACAAGAGGAACGATTCTTTACTTCATCCATGCCTTATCTATAGTCATCTCTTAATGTGACAAAATAAGAGCATAAGCATCACATTTGGGAGAAAAAAAAATAAATGTCCAAAACACAAAACTCATTTACAAAGCATTGCTGTTGCTTTTAACAACCCATAATCACCAAAGCATTAGCTCAAAACATATATATGGAGGTTTCAATGAAAAACATATACTGGCAAATCACTTTTTTTTTAACAGAAAAGGTAGAAATAATATTAATAATAAAACATTATATCCAGTTCAAGCAAAAGAGCAATAGTAACAAATAGCCAAAATAGAACATGGTTCATGCAATAAGACAGTACATTAAGGCGGTCCAAACAAAATCCAAGGAATAGATTAAGGTGGTCCAAAAGGTACGTCATAAGCTTGAGCTCAAAACTAAGATTACCATTCAAAAAACTACAATTTAATTTAATATACTACCTCCGTTTCCAATTAATTGCAACACATGAATTTTTTATATCTCACAAATAATACCCAAGTGTTGCAATTAATATGAAATCGAGGTAGTACCTTATTTCACCATAATTGAATATAGTAGCTATACATAAAGGCAAGCATATTGCTCATATATGATACTCAGTAGTTATACAGAAAGTAAAACATATTGCTCAATGCTCATAGATGATACTTTCTGCGACAAAAGGATGATTTCATAAGTTCTGTAAACATTATTATTTTAATCTTCTCAATTATAAATTCTAAGTTTAAACGAGCTATAGAGGCCATAGAAAAATAACAAATTTTATCGTGGTCTCAAGTTCAATCTTGCTGAATGGAATACATGAGATATGCTAATCTTCTTAGGCAATTTTAACAATGTGCAACAATGATATAATATCTACGTAGCCATTTGTCAAAAGTTAGTACACCAAAAGATCAAGAGTGTATATTTCCAAAATAGTATCTTACAAAAATCCAACACAAATGGTATGGTAGGTGTTATATGGAGTAAATGTGATTTACGTTACATGAGTTCAAGTCACAAGTAAAATCACAAAAGTCTGTGCATAGTCACAAACATACATACCTAGAGTGGAAGTTGATTACAAGAATCACAGACACAATATCTGAGAGGTGAGATTTCAAATCCAACCAATGAACATGGAAAGGCTGTAAGGTACTAGGCTAAACACAGTTAATTAACTCTGAATTGTAATGTTTAATGGTGGATTTAGATTAAATATAGAGATCAAAAGGTTACAAGTGACTTAAGGTGACCACTCTCAAAGTTCTGACAATTTATGAATAAATTCTACTCTACTACCTCTCCTCTTACTTATACTACTCAAGTTCTAAAATAGCAAAGCAAGACATTAATTACTAGTTCCACCTATTTGGAATATATCATGAACCAGAGTACTTCAATTAAAAGCAAACCAATAAAGACAACAGATGATAAACCCAAAATAACAGTCATAGCTTTAAGGTAATCGTCCGCCAAGGCATACAACAACACATTCTAAATATTAAAGAGATCTCTTTCAAATCAATATTGTTCCACATGTATTTTATGCATTTCACATTGATGATTACAAGTACAGCAAACAAAACCTCTTAAAGCGAAACCGCGTAAACAATACAAGAATCAGCAACCGGGTTACCTTTCAAACATAAAAGCCAACCAAAAATAAATTAAACAAAAAAGACCAAAATGCTTTGAATAAGCAAACTGCCAAAATTAAGAAAAACCAAGGAAACACCATATACCACCACTAGACAACTTCCAAAACATAAAGAATCAGTTCCACCAACAACCCCAATTATCATACACTTTTTTCAAAACTATTATAGTACACAAGAAAGCTTGAAAATCACTAAATATTAACTTGATAATCAAAGAATTTTTCTTCACTTAAATTAAACCTTAAGTTATGCTAAGAATGTCACAAAATTATTCTACAAAACTTCCAAATCTTGATGAATTATCTTATACAGATTCAAAATACCCAGAAAATGCAAATTAAAACCCAACAACAAAAAAAAAAACACTTAACAATTTCTTAAACATAAACAATATTAAATTAATACAATGCAAAATCTTGAAAAAATCAACAAAAATGCAAACTTTAAACCCCAAAATAACACAAAATTAAAATAACTGAATAACCCATTATAGCAAAATTATAACAAATGAAAAGAATAAAGTCAAAATTAGAAAAAAATCATTTACCAAAAAAACTCAAAAAATACCAAAAAAAAAAAAAACAGTGAAATTACTTACAACCCAATAATTTGTATTGGTGTTATCTGCAGCAATGGCAATGAAGAATTTGCATCTGTTGTTTCTGCAATTGACCTTCTTGTACTCAAATTCCCTGAAAAAATAAAAGTAAATTAAAAAAAAATACAATTTACTGTAAAAAATTGAAAAAACACTGAAATTAAAGTTAAGGATTCAATTTTTTACAGTAAAACAAAATGCAAACTTTAAACCCAAAGTAACACAAAATTAAAATCATAGAATAACCCAAAATAGCATTTTGTGCCACAAAATATTTATTTTCAAAACTTAAAAGCTCACCATTAACAAACGTCCTTGTAAAGCTATTGTGAGATAAACTAGGGCGAGGCTTTTGGGCGAATTGAAGGACTTGAGGGCGAATTGAAGGAGTTGAGGGCCACGGTGCGCTGCTGCTGTGCGAATTGAGTGACGTGAGGGTGATAGTGGTCTTCGGTGCTGCTGAGCGAAGGTGGCTGAAAGTGGGGTGAAGGTGGGCCGGCGGGCTAAGCCGCGAAGAGGTCGTCACAGGCTGCTGGTGTGCGAATTGAGTGAGGTGAGCGTGATGGTGGTCTTCGGTGGAGTTAAGGTATGGTCTTCGGTGGGAAGCTGCTGCCGTGAGGGTGGAGGAAAAAAGGGGATAAATTTGGGGAGTGGGTTTTGATGGTTTGAGGAGATAAGTTAGGATAATGTTGAGGTATTACTTTTAGGTATAAGTATAAGAAATTTGATGTATTAGTACAATTATAAGTTTTGCAACGACAAGTTGTTGTTATACTATACACTTATTTTTTGCAACGACATTTATTGTTGCTAAAAGTACTACTCATCTTTAGTAACAATATTTAGTGTTGCTGTACACCAGTGAAATGTTTTAGCAACGACTTCTTTTGTTGCCTTTAGCTGACCAAAATTTTTTTAATCTTGCGTTTTTTTTTTGTTGGAGGGAAAAGAAATTTTAGATTTTTTGCAACAACATTTGCAACGACTTTAGCTTATGGTTGCTAAAACTAATGTATTGCAACGACCATTTTTTGTCGTTGCAAAAAGTTGTTGCAATAAATGGATTTTCTTGTACTGCATTCACTAGTTCCTCTTATCACATATCGATGATATTAGCAGCTCAATCAATTACACTCCTTTCATTCCATTTTTATTTTTGGTAATAATGGGGCCGAGAATTTCAATTAAAAATAGTTTAAAGGTTATATACAACCAAAAGTCAGCAAATTAAGGTACATCCCAAGATTGGAAACACTAGTCATAAAGAATAAAGATCCTCCCAAGTCATATTGACTATAGGGATGAAAGTAATTCGGATTAAAACTGAAGACCGAACCGAACCAAACGATTTTGTAAATTTGGATCGAACTTTTTTGTAGTTTGGTGTGGTTTGGATTGTAATTTTTTTATTTTTCGGTTTGGACTTTCTATTTTTCACCCCTAATTGACTAAACTAGCTTCTGTACTAACAATTTCGGTGCAAGAAAAAAAACCAATAACATACTAGCATACATTAACCAGGTGAATATATTTGTTCTCGTCACTTCTTCCATTCTTCAAATAACAAACAAATGGCTGGTGTGACGAAGAGAGTAGTATTAGTCGGCGTGGGGCGGCGACAAGGTGGTGATAAGTGAAGATGTCCTTTATTATTGAACTGTTGAGTGAACTCATGAGCATTGTTGTGATGATGATGATAGTGCATGAAGATGACATGATGATGGAAAGTATGGAATAGATTGAGTGGTGGAATGACATATAGGATGGTAGAAAAATGAAAAACCTAATGTGTTGTTTCTACGGGAACACTGTAAGAGGGGGGGGGGGGGGAATTGCTGTGTGGAACTTGTTTACGGATATTAAACTATTTTGAGCGAATTAAAGAGTGCGAGAGATATTTCTACGAGAAAAACTTCCTTGGCCCAAAGGAAGAAAACTCCACTTTTATTAAAGGCCTGTAATAACTTTTACAACCTAAATTCTCTATTTTCCACTCGTCAGTTCCTGTAGGAACTTGATTCTCAATTCTCACTCTTTATCTCTCATTTCTCTTTCTGTTTTTCTCCACTCTTCTCTTGTTCTCACACTTCTCTTTTTCTCACAGATTAAAAATCAATTCAGACTCTAATACATTGAAAGAACTCGTAAACTGAACTAGAATATTTATTAAAACTTTGACTCGTATGAATGCTCAAGTGTGTTCTCCGATGTTCTGCACTTCTTCTTCTGATTTTCTTGGAGTATTTATAGAGTGATTTTGCCTTGTAAACACCAGCCATAAACCACAACCATTGATCGTCCACTACTCCATGACTCCTTCCATCATCCCACGTAATTAGTCCAAGAAAATAGGATTTTTGACTTGACTATTTTACCATTTATTCTTGCCCATAATCCCATGTTCTCATTCCTTTATTTAAGGACTCCTAACAATATTTTATTTGACTTCTTAAAAACCCTAGATGTTGTTATTTTTCAACAAGATTAGTCAGATATTTTATCTTCCTAATATTAAGGCATTAAGGAAAATTTTTTATGACCTAAATTATATCGTAAATTAATCTAGACTTATTTGTGGGATAGAATCGTTTTAACCTCTAGATATGATGTACTAACAAGATTTGAGTCTCCAATGTATTTACAAAGATCCTAAAAAATTACTCCCATAATATTCTTGGAATTATCTTCTCTTCATCAAGATGCTTCGGTGAAATGTCTTGACGTTGTTCGCTTGTTCCTGTAGGAACAAATCTATTCTCGTACCTTGTTCCTATGCAACTGTGTTACTCAGGAACTTCTCTTCTTTCTTCTATGTTCCTTTGCAAGATTCTGCTTAGGAACTTCTCCTTGAACTTGGTTGTTAACTTGTGTTATGGCTAAAATTTCCACCTATGATTTTGCTTGATTTCCAGCTATGCAGGTACGCAGCTAGCAGCTACAGATTGGTATCAATCAAATAGTGGGTCTGCAGATCAAGGAGTCAAAGGAAGAATATTTCCAGGAGCTTCTAGAAGGAGAAGATTGTGGAAGTTGAGTTCAAAGATATGGAGAAGATCGTGCCAAAAAAATAGGGATAGTATTTTAAAAGTAGCCTCAATCTAGTCCACAATTCAAGCCAGATACATACTTGTAATTTTTTTTTAATTAGTGGACTGGTGGACTCAAAGCCACCCGCGGTTTTTTACCCTGATTTAGGGGGGTTTTCTGCGTCATCACATCTGGTATCTCCCCCACTCCTACCTTTGCATTATTTCATCCCTGCATCAAATCTAACAAAAAACAGGAATTATTTAGCTATAGCCAGAACCAACTAAAGTTTACCAACTAGAGAAGATTTTAGCATAAACAATTTGGCGCCCACCGTGGGGCTGTAGCTAGATAATCCATTTATTCAAATACATTCTGTCACCTCGAGAAAACAAAAATATTCCATCCTATGGCATCGAAGCATCTCAGAAGGCTATGGAAGAGATGAGGTAGGCGTTGGAGAGGACCCGAGCCGAGCTAGAAAAGGTCAAGGAAGATAGCAAGAAAGCAGCTATGGAGTCACAATCAACTATGGACAACCTCAACAAGGAGCTAGAATTTGTGAAGAGTAACAAATCCCGGAAGAGGTACACAAGCTAGATCTCCAGCATGGCGAACCTGGACCAAAGCGACAACGAGTACAGTTCGTCGGACGAGGAAGAAGAAGAGGAACCTGGAGATGACCAGCCCAAGAAGAAGCCTGATAAGGAGATGACACTCCTATGGCAGCAGAACCAGAAGTTGTACCAGCTACTATCCAAGCTGCCAGGAGCCTCAATCCCCGTAGCTACTGAGGCCAACCGCAGCTATGCTTTGTCACCTTTCATCGAGGAAGTGGCCAGGGTAAAGGTACCCAAGAAGCTGAACATCCCGATGTTCGCCAAGCTGTATGACGGGACAATAGATCCAGTGGACCATGTCTCCCAATACAAGTAGAATATGATGCCACTACCTATTCCTGATGAAGCCGTAAAAGCCACCTTGTGCAAATCGTTTGGGGCAACCCTTATGGGTCCTGCGTTACAATGGCTGATGAATCTGAAACCAGTAACCATAGAAGCTTTCTCCAGCTTAGCTAACAGGTTTTACCAGCAGTTCGCGAGCAGCCGTGCCATGAAGAAGAAATCTAGTGATCTTTACAGAATAGTGCAAAAACCCAATGAAGTTGTTAGGTCTTACCTGGACAGATTCAACAAGGAGATGATAGCCATACCCAACCTAGATTCCTCTACAGCCATCGAAGCCTTTAGGCGAGGGCTACCATACAGTTCCAGGTTGTACGAGGAGCTGACTAGGTACCCGTGCTCCACTTTCGACAAAGTGCAAACCAGAGCCCTAGCTGAAGTCAGAATGGAAGAAGACGAAGCTTCCCGAAGGCCAGTTTACGATGACTACAAGATAGCTAGCCGACGATGGAGCAATTAGAGGCATCAGTCTTACCCAAAATGTGGATCCATTAATAACTTCTATCTTTTTCCTTCTTCGCAGGTACCAGGTTACGGCTACGGAGCTAGTAGCTGTCTTAGTATTGAATCATACTGCTTCAACATAGGAGGAGTAGTGAACGCGCCACAAAAGCTAGGAGAAGCTGTGCGCTGGCCAAGGAGAATAGACAAGCCGAATAGCCTAAAAGATAAAACAAAGTGGTGAAGCTATCACAACGACCATGGACATCATACAGAAGAGTGTTACCAGCTCGGAAAGCAGGCGACCACCTAGAGAACCTGCGACAAACCTTTGAGGTATTGTGGAAATACGGTATGAAACTTAAAAATATTCATTTGGAGTGGCTGCAGGTAAATTCCTAGTGATGTGGCACGCCAACTCATGCCACGTGTCAGCATAATACTGGGCCACGTGTCCACTAAAAGTCCAGGTGGCACTGCCACTTGGCACTGACTGGACCACTAAGGTGGGCTCCACACGGCCATGTGTCGTTGTAAGATTGGGCCACGTGTCCACAACAAATACTTAAAAGAAGAGAAACCTCTGCCACGTGTCGCAATCCTATTCGAGGCTACAAGGTAGGGAAGAAAGGAGGAATTTTGGCCTTGAGGCTTGAATGCAAAAGCCCATGAGGCTTGATCAAGCATCAACCAATTAGACGATGACAAATGTCATCGTCCTATTTGTTGGCCTCCAAACCTAAGGCTATAAATACCCCTCAAAATCATCATTTTGGGGGCATTCAACATTGAAACATTCAATCAAATCTTCATTCATCACACTAAGAGAATTTCTCTCACTAGTTTCCCTCTCTAGATTACCAAATTGCTAATTATTGTTAATTTGCCTTAATCGCCATACAAATACTTACTTGAGCATCGGAGGGGGAAAAATCCTACGAGGATTTTATTCCCTTGTTTTGCAGGAATCGAGGTCCGAGCCATCAGGAAGTGAACAAGCCAACACCTGTCCATCTGACGTGTAGTCCTCTAGTTCCCTCTCCACGTATTCAGTTGAAGAGACCCTACCAGGAACTCTTTCTACATCATTTGGCGCCGTCTGAGGGGAGGGCAGCTGAGGATGATTGGTGGTTCACATCCAACCGAGGATGAGACACGGTACCTTGATCAATCCGGGAACTATGAAACTGGACAAGGAACTGGCTCTCCTAAGGGGAAAGCAACAGAGGATCAACCCGTGACTATGGGTCAACTCAAGAGTATCTTGGAAGGTCTCAAAGAGTCCTTTACGGATGCTCTACGGGAGCATTCCTCCAAGAGAACTCATGAGGAGGGTGATCCTCGCCAGAGAAAGCTTAAAAGGGAAGCGTGTCAAGAAGATCAAGGTGAAGGAAACTAACTTCCAAGAGAAAGTTGAAAAAATCAAGAAGGAAAGAACTCCTTGAAAGCTCACTGGGGTGCACTCAGAAAGTATCCTGTCACTCCCTAAGTATAAGCCAAAACGGAGGTGGCCAAAGGACAACCTGAGTAAGCAGTGACAAGATCTGATGCTAGAGAATTCATTGAATTCAAAAAGTCATTAGCTCATGATGCTAGAGAGTATCTTGAGGCTAAGGACTTCGAGTAAGGATGCTAGAGCATTTATTAATGAAAGGAGGGCATCTAGCAGAGATGCAAGAGAATTTTTGAACTCCAAACGAGCCCAGCGTGAACAGAGTCG
>PYUH01000196.1:506276-547773 GCA_016808085.1 Suaeda aralocaspica
TCTCCCCTCACCCCCAGCCCAAAAATTTGACTCCAAATACAAAAGGGGTTTGATTAGGGAGATGTTAAGCTGTGGAGAACTTGAGTCAAAGAGTCACTCAAGGGATCGTCAGAGGCCATCTTCTTCCCATCTTCAATAACCATCTGAGGTATGTTTCCAACAACTGTTTCTTTTTTTACTCTTCCCATTATATTATCTTTATCGACTAACTCTTGTTTCCCTTCTCTTGCAGTCTATGTTCCGCCTGGAAACTTGGCCAAACTCTATGGCTCCATGAAGGCTGAAAAACAAAAATGCATGGAGTTCTATGACAAGCTGCTACCATGTAGTGGCACAAACAAACAAGATTGAGCCAAGTGGCAGCATGCATGAATGCTCTCTCCAGGAGATCTCCACAAACCAAAGAAGACTATCAAGTAGTCTGGAGAGGAGCATGGAACTGGCTAACCAGATCCATGCTGACAAAGAAAATGTGGAGAAGGCCGCCGCGTTCATTGCTAACCAAGGCCGCGTGAAAAAGACGCCAAGGATGCCAAGGAAGAGGCCAGTAAACTCAGGAGGAAGTGGATGAGCTGAAGAGAAGCTCAAGAAGCTGAGGGAGAGAAAGGAGAAGCTGAAAAATCAAAAGGAGGAGCTGAACAAAAGAAACTCAACACTGCTGTTGAGAAGTACATGGAGGGTCAAGCTTCCTTAGAGAGATGTGCTTGGAAAGCTGGGGAATGGGGTTAGAGGAATATCTAGCCTTGACTCCTTTGAAAGAAGATTGAACTATGTCAAAATGGTTCATATCAAAAAACAGTAGAGCAACTCCGCCTCCCTTTTTGATTATTCAGAGAGAAGAGAGAAGCTCAGGAAGGGAGTGAAGATGAAGAAAAGAGAGAGTTTTGAGAAGGAGAAGCCAGAAGAAGAAGAGAAGAGCAAAGAGGCTTCAGAAGTCATAATGACAAACATCAAGGCTGATGCTCTTCAAAAAAATTTGATGATTGTTTAATCTTTTTGAACAATTTTAGTTTAGCATATTTTGAACAGTGACTTTAGTAGGAACACTTTTAAAGTGTTTCTTGTAATATTGATTTAAATTTCTTTCAATGCATCTTTGCTTGATTTCTTGCTTATTCTGATCACTCTTGGTTCACCTCTCAAGGTTCCCCATGGGATCTGCATACAGGTTTAAAAATTCGCATCACAGGTTAAAAAATATGAACTCTTAGTTCACCTTTCAGTTCCCCATGGGATCTAGGAAATTTAATTGATTTCCCTTAGGAAGTTCATAACAACCACCAATGAAAACTCTATATGTTCCCTATGGAAGACTTCCTCATAAGAAGTATTTAAATGTAACTTTGAAATTTTATCTCCTTTTTCATTCTGATAGGCTTGTAGGGTTCTCTTTGCCCCAAATTAAGCTTCAGTTTAAACCGGATCAGCCTTTTGCTGAGATCCCTAAGTTTACTAGAAGTCCTAGTATTGATTGCCCTTAAACTTAAGGAATCGAAGCAAATATTATAGCTTTTTAACTTAATGCCCTTAGATTTTCAGGGACTCAGTCACATTTTTAGACACTTGGTCTAATTGTAGGACCCTTAGGCCTACTTTTAAGACACTTGGTCTAATTGTAAGACTTTTAGTCCCACTTTTAAGACACTTGGTCTAATTGTAGCCATTAGTCCCACTTTTAAGACACTTGGTCTAATTGTAAGACCCTGAGTCCTATTCCTTTGTCTTGAGTCTCTTTTTGCTTAAGTAACAAAGTTTGACTTTGTCCTCTTCGTCGTCAAGGAAGTTGGGGGATTCAGCCTCATCTGTTATGGGAACCGGTAAAACTATGGCATTAGGGTTCCTGGGAGAGTTAATGGTATCTGAAGATGAGCGTATAGTTTGACAGAATCTATGACTAAACTTACCCCCAGAAGCTCTAGCCTGTGCCTTAACACTTTCGGGGATGTTTCTCTTGACATATTTTGAGAGACCAATAACAGGGTCCTCATCAGGAGGAGAAGAAGGAGGTTCAGAAGCGTCAGCTGATTGGGAAGCGGGCATTGTATTGAGGGGAGTGGCAGAAATGCTTTCCTTCTGGAGAATGGTTAAGGTAGTCAAAGGATCAACTAATCCATTGTCACTCTCCAAGGGATTATCTTGCTCAGCTGGAGGAGTTATGTTCCTCACCTCTATTACAAAATCACTCTCCCCAATCACAAAGGCACTCTTCCCAGAGAGGGAGGAAGTGTGAGGACTTGACTCAGTGATCTCAATTGGAGTAGCGGCAGATTTGGAGGAAGCACCCTTTCTTTTGCTCCTTTTTGAGCTTGTACCCTGTGCTTCTGGTACTTCCTCCTTCTTCCTCTTATGGGAAGGCTTTGTCTTCCTCCCAGAAGGCTTGCTTGTCTCCTGAAAAACGACACTGTTAGAAGAGTATAAAGAATATTCAACAGATCCTACTAAGATGAACAACTATCGGAGCAAAACCAATAACTTCCCACTTTGTGTACATCCTAGTTTGCCGACTTGAACGTACATTGACACAAAGTGGGGAAGCCATTGCTTACAACCTCCTAGAAGGAAACATTAAACAATACTTCCTCTCTTGTGCCTACCCAGGTTCAACTTGCAACTTCCAAAGCCCAAGCTTCCTAGTTTGCCGAGTTGAACGTAGAACGACACAAAAGAGGGAAATGGAATTAATACTTCCTAAGGGGAAGTGTTATATTAAATCTTCCTAAGGGGAAGTAATGAATTAATGCTTCCTAAGGGGAAGTGTTATATTAAAACTTCCTAAGGGGAAGTGATGAATTAATACTTCCTAATAGGAAGTGTTATATTAAATCTTCCTAAGGGGAAGTAACGAATTAATGCTTCCTAAGGGGAAGTAATGAATTAATACTTCCTAATAGGAAGTATCATATTTAATCTTCTTAAGGGGAATTGGTGAACTAATAGTTCATAAGTGGAAGTAAGAACCTAAAGCTTCCTAAGGAGAAGTAAAAGGGACTTCCCCTCCTTATGCCATTGTACGTTCAACCTGGCAAACAAGGAAGTCAAAGACTTCCCACTTTGCCGAGTTGAACGCACATGGACACAAAGGAGGGAAGTCTAAAAAATTCTAACTTCCTATGGAAGGAAGTCTAAACATACTTCCTAAGGGGAAGTATGTCCTTAAATGCTTCCTAAGGGGAAGTAAAGGGGACTTCCCCTTCTTATGCCATTGTACGTTCAACCCAGCAAACAAGGAAGTCAAAGACTTCCCACTTTGCCGAGTTGAACGCACATGGACACAAAGGAGGGAAGTCTAAAAATTCTAACTTCCTAAGGGAAGAGACTTCCTATAATAGGAAGTCTAGACACACTTCCTAAGAGGAAGTATGATCTCAAAAGCTTCCTAAGGGGAAGTAAAAGGACTTCCTCTCCTTATGTCATTCTACGTTCAACCCGGCAAACAAGGAAGTCAAGGACTTCCCACTTTGCCGAGTTGAACGTACATGGACACAAAGAGGGGAACTCTAAAGTCATTCTAACTTCCTAAGGGGAAGTACGATCCTAAAACTTCCTAAGGGGAAGTCTTAAATACTCAAGCTTCCTACAGGAGAGGAAGTTACTATAAAAAGAAATTTACATTTCCTAAGTAAAGATTTAAACTTCCTAAGGAGAGGGAAGACTTTCTATCAATTATATAGCTTCCCTACTCAGTGCCCACCTGCGTTCAAGTCGGCAAAGTGGGAAGTCACTAAGTAGGGAAGTCCCTAATAATATTCCTAAGAGGAAGTGTTTAAATACTTAACTTCCCCACTTAGAGCCCACCTGCGTTCAAGCCGGCAAAGTGGGAAGACTCTAAGCGAGGAAGTCTATTAATATATAAAAAAAAATGTATATATATATATAAAACTAAAATGCAAGTCTTAGTTTTGCAGAAATGTAAAATACCTGAGTCTTAGCCTTCTTTGAGGAAGTGTCCTCTCCCAGCTTTTGAGAAACTTGTTTCCATAATTCCTTTTGACTCATACATGCTTTCTTGAATGAAGGAAGGTCGGCAAGAGCTTCTTCTGCAAAAGAAAGGATACTTGGTTAGATAAATGAGAAAAGAAACAGAAGTTCAGAATCAAATGATAAAACAAAAATTACCCTGGTTATACTCATCCCCATAAATTACACCAGCAGCAATAAGGAAGTTGCGATCTAAGAAGAATTCGCTAAAGGGGATCCAGTTGTAGGGAACTGTCAGAGTTTGTTTTTTGATCTCCACTGTGGTAGATCTGAAATATTCTAAGTTTTGTTGCTCATTGTCACTCAATCTAGGAAGCTCAAAGGATCTTCCTAGGCATTTTGGAAAAGGATTCCATTTTTTCAACACTTCTACCAGTTTTTTGTCATGGGACTTCACAAACACAAAATGGTTCCTCCATTTTGGAACCTTGTTGGCTTTTTCTACACAAGTGAGGAACCCCTCACTGTTTTTCAGATAGAACCACCCACGTTTGCAGTGGGAGGCCTTTGAGAGATGGTGAAGATGAAGGAAGACCTTAGAAGAAGCTTTCACTCCTCTAAGGCCACAAGAAGTCACATAAGACATTATGTGAACCCAAGAATTGGGAGTAAGTTGACATAGGCCAATGTCATACTTTTTGAAGAGATTAAAAATGAATAAGGAAGTGGGAAACCTAAGTCCTAGGTCAATTACTTCAGTATAAACAGGGAAGCAGTCTTCCGGGGCATCCAGAATGGTATCCCCCTTGTTAGGGATGATCAACTCAAAATACTCATTATTGAAAATTAAGTCACTACTCAGTTTATCCTTATTTACACCATCTACATATTCATCGGAGATGACTACATCGTCAGCACCAGGATATGCACCTCTCTTCTTCTTAGGCTTGGAAGTGGTAGCCTCAGAAGCCTCTCTCTTTCTAGTAGGAATCTCCCTTACTTCCTCCTCGGGAGCTTCCTGTGCAGCTTCAGCATCCTTTCTTCCCTCAACCTGGGGAGTAGGATCTTGCTGATCAAGAGGATTCACATCTGAAACTTCAGATGCTGGAACTCTCAAAGTAGCAGTATCTTTATAGGCAGTTTGTTTAACTCTTGCCATTGCAACTTCCTGCACAGGAAGAGAAGGAAGTAGGAAAGACCCAGACAATAAGTGATCAGGAACAACAGAAGATTGAGTTCCAACAGAAGAAGTAGTACGAGGAGAAGGAAGTAGTTTAATAGAGTTCTCATTATTATGTGGGGAAGAAGAGGATGAAGAAGCCATTGGAAAATAAAGACAAAGAAGTAAAGGAAAAACAAGAAAGAAAAAGAATTCAGGTAAATACCTGAAAGAGAGAAGAAAACTAGAATCTACTGTTCACACCGGAAACCGCCGCAACAGCTCGCCGGAAATCGCACCACAGGTTGCCGGAAATCGCCTCTGAAGCTTCTTGGGAGTTTGAGAGAAAACTTGGGAACTTTTAGAGAGAGAGTGAAATAAAATGATTGAAAATGATTGTGAACAATCATTTTCAATCATCTTATATATAAAGAAATTTGAAGGGGCACAAGAGTAAATTCCCCCTTCAAATTTGAATTTCCCCCCAAAAAATCAAAAGGGGTGGTTGCGGCTTTAATAAATGCTAAAGGAGGGTTACAAAATAACTTCCGAAACAGAAAGAGACGTCAGTTGGGGCATGGATTACGGATCCAAACACCCAACTGAGGGGCAAATGATGTGGCACGCCAACTCATGCCACGTGGCAGCATAATACTGGGGCACGTGTCCACTAAAGTCCAGGTGGCACTGCCACTTGGCACTGACTGGACCACTAAGGTGGGCTCCACACGGCCATGTGTCGTTGTAAGATTGGGCCACGTGTCCACAACAAATACTTAAAAGAAGAGAAACCTCTGCCACGTGTCGCAATCCTATTCGAGGCTACAAGGTAGGGAAAAAAGGAGGAATTTGGGCCTTGAGGCTTGAATGCAAAAGCCCATGAGGCTTGATCAAGCATCAACCAATTAGACGATGACAAATGTCATCGTCCTATTTGTTGGCCTCCAAACCTAAGGCTATAAATACCCCTCAAAATCATCATTTTGGGGGCATTCAACATTCAAACATTCAATCAAATCTTCATTCATCACACTAAGAGAATTTCTCTCACTAGTTTCCCTCTCTAGATTACCAAATTGCTAATTATTGTTAATTTGCCTTAATCCTCATACAAATACTTACTTAAGCATCGGAGGGGGAAAAAATCCTACGAGGATTTTATTCCCTTGTTTTGCAGGAATCGAGGTCCGAGCCATCAGGAAGTGAACAAGCCAACACCTGTCCATCTGACGTGTAGTCCTCTAGTTCCCTCTCCACGTATTCAGTTGAAGAGACCCTACCAGGAACTCTTTCTACATCACCAACGGTACGTAATAACCCATAGGGGCATAGAAGCATGTCAAGATCAGGTTAGAGCCATAATAAATATACAATCACCTAAAAACCTAAAAGAGGTCGAGAAGCTGACCGGCAGGGCAGCTATATTAAACCGCTTCATTTATAGGTCATCTGACAAATGTCACTTGTTTTACAATGTCCTAACAAAAAAACGAAGGTTTTAAATTGACAGATGACCATGAAAGCGTTTTAAAAGAATTGAAGCGGTACTTAATGTCGCCACCTCAGTTGTCCAAAGATCAAGCTGGAGAGTACTTACAGTTCTACCTAGTCGTAAGCGGTAAAGCTGTAAGTGTAGTTCTAGCAAGGGAAGCTGATAATCAACAGCTCCCCTATGTAAGCAAGTAACTTCTAGATGCTGAAACTAGGTACTCTTCACTAGAAAAACTCGTTTTGGCACTAGTTACAGCATCTAGAAAACTTAGACATTATTTTGAGTCTTATCCTATACTTCTCATGACTAACTATCCTATAAAGACTGTGTTAAAAAGGCCAGAGGTAGTTATCTGGCAGAATGACAAAGTGGGCAATAACATTGAGCAGTTACGATATACGATACCACCCAAGAACTGCAATCAAGTCACAAGCGCTAGCTGACTTGGTGGCTGGCTTTAGTCCTTACCTAGAACAAGCTGCACAACTGGAGATAAAGGAGGTTAGTCAAATACAAGCCAACTAGGTATGGAAAATGTTCGTAGATGACTCCTCCAACTTCAGAGGCGCCGGGTTAGGTATAGTACTTTAGTCACCACAAGGGGACAAGATAGTATGGTCCATCGCTTGCGACTTCAAGGCGACCAACAACGAAGCATAGTACGAAGCGTTGATCACTGGTATGTCGATGGCTAAAGACTTAGGGGCAACAAGTTTGGAGATATACAGCGACAACATGCTCATAGTCGGCCAAGTCACAGGAGAATTCGCAGCTAAAGATTCCAAAATAACCAGCTACCTAGAGCTAGCTAAACAAGCAGCAACCCACTTCATCCCCTTCAAAATCACCCAGATACCAAGAGATCAGAACACCCAAGCTGACGCCCTAGCCAACCTAGGATCAGCCCTTAGGAAGAGCAACTTGACATCCATACCCATAATCCACCTAGCTAAACCCGCTATAACCAAGCCTACAAATAAATTAGTGCTAACCACGACCAACCCAGAAACCACCGTCAACGACTAATCATGGATCAAGCCTCTTTATGACTACCTACAGCATAACACCTTGCTGGACGGTAAGCTAGAAGCCAGAAAAATTAGGTTTAAGGCACCCAGGTACCAGCTCATTCAAGGAGTGATATTTAAAATGTCAGCTAGAGGCATACTCCAATGATGCCTAGAAAAAGAAGAATGGCAGAAGCAGCTAAAGGAGTTCCATGAGGAGCAATGCCGATCGCACATAGCTGGGAGGTCATTAGCAAACAGAATCCTTAGCTACGGATATTACTGGCCGACTGTTAGACAACATGCAGATAGGTACGCAGCTAGATGCAATAGCTGCCAAAGACATGCTGGCATGTCTCACAAACCCTCCGAAACCTAGCCACCAAATATAACAAGGGCAGGCCCCAGATAGGCCACCTAGGAGTCTAGAAACTCCAAACAGAGTAGCAACTGAGGCCCAGTCGCCGTTCAGAGCTATAACGCTATCAAAGGGCAAGTGGATATCAGCTGGAAGCTACCCCAGCAATCAAACTACAATAAGACAACTGTTCATAGTTGGTCTACAAAATAATCTAACCACGTGCCCAACAAAAAGTATGCATGCAATTTCACTCAAAGCTAGCTAGCACATATAGACGCACATATATCGTTGTAACGCAAACACGAGCAGTATAAGCAGAAACCGAAGCAATAATTTCAAATCACAGAAATTAAAAGTCAACAACAACAGAACAAATTAAATTGGTACCTTGACCTTGGTCCAACAAAAAACAATAAACATTGTCCAAATAGTAAAAGAAGAATTGTCCTAGACATCCTCCCTGGTAACTGCTTCCTCCTGCTCCCCCTCTGAGGAGAGCTCAACTGAGGGGTTGAAAGGTATTTATAAGGGTGAAACAAAAGGATAACTATTATATTTTTTTGCATTGATTATCCTAATTGCTTAAATATTTTCATATTTTTCCAATATTTAACATTTAGGTTTTATTTGAAGGGATATTAATTGCATCTAATAGATCCGTTTTTTCCTTGGATTTCGTGTTGTGTCTTTATCTGAATAAACAGTAACTTGCAATCTCGGAATTGGTGCTTTCAGCTTACAAGTTAGGGGCAAATTGTTATGGCTAAAATTTCCACTTGTGATCTAGCTTGATTGCCAGCTATGCAGGTACGCAGCTAGCAGCTACATATTGGAATTAGTCAGATAGTGGGTCCGCTGATCAAGGAGTCAAAGGAAGAATATTTCCAGGAGCTTCTAGAAGGAGAAGAACGTGAAAGTTGAGTTCAAAGATATGGAGAAGATCGTGCCAAAAAAATAGGAATAGTATTTTCAAACTAGCCTGAATCTAGTCCACAATTCAAGCCAGATACATACCAAGGGCAGTAACCAACTCGAAGAAGGAGAAACGGCTATAAGGAGAAGTTCGTCTATAAATAGGGTAGAGAATAAAGGAGAAAACACATTATTATCATCATAGAATTGATACTTTCTCTATTATTTATTTTATTGTACGTACAATTAAGATCCTATTTACATTTCCTATCGAGGCACTTCGCAGTAGTAAATAATATCTATCTAGCTATCTGGCTAGCATCACACATTGTACTTGTAATCTATTTTTTTAATTAGTGGACTGGTGGACTCAAAGCCACCCGTGGTTTTTTGCCCTAATTTCGGGGGGTTTTCCGCGTCACCACATCTGGTGTCTCCCCCACTCCTACCTTTGCATTATTTCATCCCTGCATCAAATCTAACAAAAATAAGAATTATTTAGCTGTAGCCAGAACCAGCTAAGGTTTGCCAGCTAGAGCAGATTTTAGCATAAACAACTTGTCACGTTCCTTGCTCCAAGTTCCTTACACTTTGAACCTATGAAATCTCATAGGAACTCAAAGTATCTATTAGTTAAGTTTGTTTGTGGTAGTCATCATCAAAACTTTACTTTCAATTCATGGGTCAACAATTTCCCCCTTTTTGATGATGACAAACCAAGGCAAACAAACTTAGAAAAAAAATGATAACAATAAAAACATAAAGAACATATTTTGATTTTTGAATTTTTGATTTTTACTGATGTTAAATTTCTGAGACTATAAAGTATGTACACTAAACTAAGACTAAGACTAGGATTATATACTTAGAATTTTGTAGTTTTTTAATAGAGTGAGAGATTAGGATTCAGACTTGATTTTATATGCAATTTCTTTTGCCTTTCTCTTCCCCCTTTTGGCATCATCAAAATTCATAACTACGTTCCTTTGGGAACTTCTCATCACAACACCATTATTTCATATATAATGGAAGAGACCGCACTTTTGGAAATGTAATATGTTTCTCAAGCAGCAATCTAACAATATTAACCATCAAGATGCATCTAAAGAATCAGAAATAGAAGTATGACAGCTATGTTCCCAAAAATAAAAGAAAGCAAGAAAAAGATTCACTACCCATAACTAATAATAATATAATTGAAAGAAAAGAAAGAAAACAACGAAAACAAAGGAAAAGTAAAAACTGAAGAAAATAGAAATCCAAAGCAAAATATTACAACCATATTGAAATAAGTTCAAATAAAGAGAATGCAACTAAGAAGGAGTGGGACATAAAAGGCTTAAGAGGCAGGGGCAGTTTCTAGAGGAACAGGGTCAGCTGAGGTTTCATCAAGAACTGAGGTAGGGGCTATGTCCATAGGAACTGAAGTGCTGGGAACTTCTTCTTCTGGTGCTTCTTCTGCAATATGAGTTCCTCCTTCACCTTCAGCAGGAGCAGTTCCAGCAGGTGCAGATGGAGTTCCTTTCGCATTTTTAGCTCTACAAGGCATGCCATGATTTCGGCATGCTTCTTGTCATAAGACAACATAAAGGAACTCAAGACATGTCTCATCATAAAGACTTAACCTTCAACATCCTGTTGTTTCTCCTGCAATTCCCTGAGGAACTGTTCCAACTGCTCTGTCTTCCCAGGAACCAGAACCTCAATCTCAGTAGTTTTATTCCCCTCAGCATCAAGATCAATTATAGGAGGCTCACTATCAGACTTGTTAAGAAGTCTCCTACTCTTCCTCACTTTTGATTTTTCTTCTTCCACCCTCTTATTTTTCTCCTCTAACCTCAAAATCTCAGTGTACCACTGGGTATGCCCACGTAAAACACCCAAATTCAGTTCATTCATTGTAAAAACTTAAATGTACTGCTCCTTCTTCACTCCAACCTTCCCATACCCCTCTAATGGAACATTAAAGCTTTTGAAAATTTTCGTTAGCAAAGTTCCATAACCAACTTTCAATCCACTTGGAATAGTGTGATCCAAGTGAGAAATCATCAAGCTTGGGAAATTTACTTGAACATTAAACGAAAGATAATAAATAACCACACAATCCAACAAATTAGCTTCACCCCTCTTCTATGTTCGTGGGAACACAGTTCTCCTCACAACATTAAACATTCATTTTCCAAGAGGTGAGAGCGAATTGTGATCGATTTTATTCACTCCCTTCTTCCCTCCTAATTCCATCAAAATCTCGTCCTTTCCCACCTTTCCCAATGCTCAAATTATATCTCCCCTTAAAATAATTATCTTATCCTTTATACGGAACCTCAAACAACTTAGCTAAATAATCAGCATCAAAAGAAATCTCAACATCATTCACGGAACTAGTGATAGTTCCTTTAGCAAATCCATAGTTTTCAAAGAATTCTTGGATTGCTCGAGGATACGTATCATCAATTCCGTGCTCACTTACAAATTTTATCCACCCTTGATTATCAATAACATCCAACAACTCCACATAATCAACCGAACTATACCAATCTAAGTCTAAAAACAAACCCGGAACGTACTTACTTGCTTCCACTTCCAACGTTTTGATTGAGTCATCCCCAACATCGACGTCTTCATCTTCATCCGTTGGTTTGACTTCCTCCCTTTTTTGTTTTTATCAATCATGGAGGAACTGGTTTGATTTTGGATTTTCTGGCGAATTTTTCGACCGGTCGTTGCGTGGGTTTGGTTGTGGGGGTTTAAAGTTCGGTTTCAAGTGAAGATGAGTGTTGAGTACCCATGGTTAATGAAGAGTTTTAAGGTTTAAAGTTTTGGGGTTTTGAAGAGTGTGAAAGTGAAAAGTGAGTAAAGGAAAGAGAGAGTTTTTACTGTTGAGAGTGAAAGTTTGGTGTGAATAGTGGGTTGATTAGATGGGTATTTAGGGGAAAGTAGTGCATGTATGTAGGATGGTTAACTTGGTATTTTTGGTGAATTCCTTCTAGATGCATTCCCCCTATTTACGTGTAATTGGTTGCAAATTTTATTAATGGAATTTAAAATTTAAAAATAAATATGTACATCCTATGGGGTAGGAATATGAAACAATTATAAACAAAAATTAATTTCTGGAAATTAAAGTTAGTTTATAAAAAATTTAAAAAGAAATATATATATTACGTGAAAAGAGGGAACATATTGCATATCATCTAATTAAATCTTCTTAGACAAGCAATCATGACACTAAGGATAATATTGATAGACATTTGCGACTTATATCAAAGTTCCTGCGGGAACATGCTTTCGCACAAGATTTGTGATGAAAAAGGCAAATAGGAACTTCGTTACAAATAATGACATACCTAGAGGAACTTCATGACTTTTATTGCAATTTTATCAATCCGAGTTTCATCCTCATCTTCTCATATCTTTCTCTATTCAATGGCTTTGTTAGAAATGTCTGCAATTTGTTTTTCAGTTTGACAAAATTCAAGTTTTATCAAACCTTTTTCTACATTGTCCTTGAGAAAATGATGACGAATATGAATGTGTTTAACACGTGAGTGGTGAACTGGATCTTTAGAAATACATGTAGCACTAGTATTATCACAACAAATAGGAATGCAACTATAGATAATACCAAAGTACCTTAGTTGTTGTTTTATCCGAAACACTTGGGAACAACATGTAGCAGCAGCTACATATTCTGCTTCAGCAGTGGATAAAGCAACACTGTTTTGCTTCTTGGAACTCCAAGAAACTAACACATGTTCCAATGAACTAAATCATACCTGATGTGCTTTTTCTATTTACCATGTCACCTGCATAGTCTGCATATGAAAATCCTGTTAACTCAAATGTCTCACAGTGAGGATAGTATAAGGATAGATCATCAGTTCCTTTCAAATATCTCAATATCCTCTTGACAATTGTTAAGTGTGACTCCTTTGGATTTGCTTGGAACCTAGCACAAACACCAACACTGTAAGCAATATCTGGTCTACTAGCAGTTAGGTACAATAAGGAACCTATCATGCCTCTATATAACTTTTGATCCACACTTGTTCCACTGGGATCCTCATCCAATATGGAGTTAGTTCCCATAGGAGTATGGCTTGTTTTTTATGGTTTCCATGCCATATTTCTTGAGCAGTTCCTTAATGTACTTCTGTTGGTGAATGTAAGTTCCCTTCTCAGTTTGCTTGATTTGCAAGCCAAGAAAGAAATTTAACTCACCTATTAAGCTCTTTTCAAATTCCACGCTCATAAGATTAGTAAATTTTTGACACAAGGATTTTATAAACTTGAAAAATGAGAAAATCAGTTCCTTTGGATTTTATAAACAAAGTTTTATCAATTTTTCCTATGACCATTTTCCAAAAGAAACTTTGATAACCTCTCATACCATGCTCTAGGAGCTTGTTTCAACCCATAAAGAGCCTTGTTAAGCTTATAGACATGGTTTGGAAATTTAGGATTTTCAAAACCAAGAGGTTGTTCCACAAAAAACATCTTCATTAAGAAAACCATTTAATAAAGCACATTTAACATCCATTTGATACAATTTAAAACCGATAAAAGAAGCAACATCAATTCTAATAGCTTATAACCTTGCAACTAGAGCAAAAGTTTCTTCAAAATCAATTCCTTCTTGTTGATTATAACCTTTAACTACTAACCAGGCCTTGTTCCTGATGATTGTGCCGTACTCATCTAGCTTTTTCCTGAACATCCATTTAGTCCAATTACTTTCTGGTGTTCCGGTTGAGGCACAAGGTGCCAAACCTTGTTCCTTTCAAATTGATTCAGCTCATCTTGCATTGCTTGAATCCAATCAACATGCTCGAGTGCTTCTACATGATTCCAAGGCTCCATGATGGACAAGAATGCATTAAAGGCACATAAGTTCCTTACTCGGGATCTGGTTTGAGTTCCTTTCGTAATATCACTAATAATTAGATCAATTGGATGAGACTTCTGGTGTTTCCAAGGTTTAGGCTAGAAGTCTCTGATAGAAACTGATGTCTCTCCAATTTCTCCGGGAACTCCTTCTGGATCAGTGGTGTTTCCTTCATGTTCATCATTGTATGGAACTTAATTCACTGTTCCTTCAGGAACTGCCTCATTTCACCTTTCAATGTGGAACTGATTTTCAGGAACTCTTGCTTGTTCCTTGTTGGATGTTAAGTCTTCTTCATCTAGATCTCTTCTAACCAATCCTATTTCGAAGTTATAATGTTCCTGCAAAACGTTAGTGTCTATACTATTTACACTATTGCTAGTTTCATCAAAAATAATATGTACACTTTTCTCGACACTTAATGTTCTCTTGTTGTAAACTCTATAAGCCTTACTATCAGTTTCATACCCTAGAAAACAGCTTCATCACTCCTTTCATCAAATTTCCCTAAGTTCCTTTTACCATTATTATGGACAAAACACTTACAACCAAATGTTCTAAGGTGAGACACATTAGGTTTTCGTCCTCTAAACAATTCATAGGGAGTTTTGTTAGTGATAGGTCTAATCATGACTCTATTTATAATATAACGTTTTGTTAGTGATAGGACTCCCAAGGAACTTCTGGGCAGAAGCAGTGAATACAGCTTGTTATATTATAAATAGAGTCATGATTAGACCTATCACTAACAAAACTCCCTATGAATTGTTTAGAGGACGAAAACCTAATGTGTCTCACCTTAGAACATTTGGTTGTAAGTGTTTTGTCCATAATAATGGTAAAAGGAACTTAGGGAAATTTGATGAAAGGAGTGATGAAGCTGTGTTCTAGGGTATGAAACTGATAGTAAGGCTTATAGAGTTTACAACAAGAGAACATTAAGTGTCGAGAAAAGTGTACATATTATTTTTGATGAAACTAGCAATAGTGTAAATAGTATAGACACTAACGTTTTGCAGGAACATTATAACTTCGAAATAGGATTGGTTAGAAGAGATCTAGATGAAGAAGACTTAACATCCAACAAGGAACAAGCAAGAGTTCCTGAAAATCAGTTCCACATTGAAAGGTGAAATGAGGCAGTTCCTGAAGGAACAGTGAATTAAGTTCCATACAATTATGAAAATGAAGGAAACACCACTGATCCAGAAGGAGTTCCCGGAGAAATTGGAGAGACATCAGCTTCTATCAGAGACTTCTAGCCTAAACCTTGGAAACACCAGAAGTCTCATCCAATTGATCTAATTATTAGTGATATTACGTAAGGAACTCAAACCAGATCCCGAGTAAGGAACTTATGTGCCTTTAATGCATTCTTGTCCATCATGGAGCCTTGGAATCATGTAGAAGCACTCGAGGATGTTCATTGGATTCAAGCAATGCAAGATGAGATGAATCAATTTGAAAGGAACAAGGTTTGGCACCTTGTGCCTCAACTGGAACACCAGAAAGTAATTGGACTAAAATGGATGTTCAGGAAAAAGCTAGATGAGTACGGCACAATCATCAGGAACAAGGCCTGGTTAGTAGTTAAAGGTTATAATCAACAAGAAGGAATTGATTTTGAAGAAACTTTTGCTCTAGTTGCAAGGTTATAAGCTATTAGAATTGATGTTGCTTCTTTTATCGGTTTTAAATTGTATCAAATGGATGTTAAATGTGCTTTATTAAATGGTTTTCTTAATGAAGATGTTTTTGTGGAACAACCTCTTGGTTTTGAAAATCCTAAATTTCCAAACCATGTCTATAAGCTTAACAAGGCTCTTTATGGGTTGAAACAAGCTCCTAGAGCATGGTATGAGAGGTTATCAAAGTTTCTTTTGGAAAATGGTCATAAAAGAGAAAAAATTGATAAAACTTTGTTTATAAAATCCAAAGGAACTGATTTTCTCATTTTTCAAGTTTATGTTGAACTGATCATCCCTAACAAGGGGGATACTATTTTGGATGCCCCTGAAGGCTGCTTCCCTGTATATACTGAAGTTATTGACTTAGGGCTTAGGTTCCCCACTTCCTTGTTCATCTTCAATCTTTTCAAAAATAATGACTTTGGCCTATGCCAACTTACTCTCAATTCTTGGGTTCACATAATGTCTTATGTGACTTCTTGTGGCCTTAGAGGAGTGAAAGCTTCTTCTAAGGTCTTCTTTCATCTTCATCATCTCTCAAAAGCCTCCCACTGCAGACGTGGGTAGTTCTACTTGAAAAACAGTGCAGGGTTCCTCACTTGTGTGGAGAAGGCCAACAAGGTTCCCAATTGGAGGAACCATTTTGTATTTGTGAAGTCTCATGACAAGAAACTTGTAGAAGTGTTGAAAAAATGGAATCCTTTTCCAAAGTGCCTAGGAAGATCTTTTGAGCTTCCTAGATTGAGTGATCTGAGCAACAAAACTTATAATATTTCAGATCTACCACAGTGGAGATCAAGAAGCAATTTCTGACAGTTCCCTTCAACTGGATCCCCTTTAGCGAGTTCTTCTTAGATCGCAACTTCCTTGTTGTTGCTGGTCTAATTTATGGGGATGAGTATAACCAGGGTAATTCTTGCTTTATTATTTAACACTGAACCTATGTTCCTTTTCTCCACTTATCTAACCAAGTGTTTTTTCTTTCTGCTGAAGAAGCTCTTGCTGACCTCCCTTCATTCAAAAAAGGAAGTATGAACCAAAAAGACTTTTGGAAACAAGTCTCTCAGAAGCTGGGGGAGGACACTTCCTCGAAGAAGGGGAAGGCTCGGCTATCTAACCTTTACAACTTTTCAAACCTTAGACTTGCATAATTAGTTCTAATTATTTTATTTTTTATTCTCCCTTATATTTCCCTAGGTCATAGCCTTGAGAAGTATAACATGTTCATTATATTGTCATAGACTTCCTCACTTAGAGACTTCTCATTTTGCCAACTTGAACGTAAGTGGGCACTAAATGGGGAAGTTAGATTTTTAATTTGTACCTTTAAAACACTTCCCCTTAGGAATATCATTAGGAACTTCCCTACCTAGTGAGTTCCCACTTTGCCGACTTGAACGCAGGTGGGCACTAGGTAGGGAAGTAGTATAATAGTTGTTAGAAGTCTTCCCTCTCCTTAGGAATTTAAAAAATTCTTCTTTCACTTAGGAAGTATGTAGACTTTCTTTTATAGGAAGTTCCTCCCTCATAGGAAGCTAGAATATTTAAGACTTCCTCTTAGGGAGTTTTAGGATCATACTACCCCTTAGGAAATATGTATAGGCTTCCTTTCATAGGAAGTCTCTTTCCTTAGGAAGCTAGTATTTCTTTCGACTTCCCTCCTTTGTGTCAGTGTGCGTTCAATTCAGCAAAGTGGGAAGTCTTGACCTCCTTGTTTGCCGGGTTGAACGTAGAATGGAACAAGGAGGGGAAGTCTTTTTACTTCCTCTTAGGAAGCTTGAAGATCTTACTTCTCCTTATGAAGTTTGTTTAGAATTCCCTTCATAGGAAGTCTCATCCCCTTAGTAAGTTGAAATGACATTAGAGTTCTCCTCTTTGTGTCCATGTGCGTTCAACTCGGCAAAGTGGGAAGTCTTGACTTCCTTGTTTGCCGGGTTGAACGAAGAACGGCACAAGGAGGGGAAGTCATTTTACTTCCCCTTAGGAAGCTTTAAGATCATACTTCCCATTAGGAAGTATGTTTAGACTTCCCTTCATAGGAAGTCTCTTTCCCTTAGGAAGTTGGAATGGCTTTAGAATTCCCCTCTTTGTGTCCATGTGCGTTCAACTCGGCAAAGTGGGAAGTCTTGACCTCCTTGTTTGCCCGGTTGAACGTAGAATGGAACAAGGAGGGGAAGTCTTTTTACTTCCTCTTAGGAAGCTTGAAGATCTTACTTCCCCTTATGAATTTTGTTTAGAATTCCCTTTATAGGAAGTCTCATCCCCTTAGTAAGTTGAAATGACATTAGAGTTCTCCTCTTTGTGTCCATGTGCGTTCAACTCGGCAAAGTGGGAAGTCTTGACTTCCTTGTTTGCCGGGTTGAACGTAGAATGGCACAAAAGGGGGGAAGTCCTTTTACTTTCCCTTAGGAAGCTTTAGGTTCCTACTTCCCCTCAGGAAGTATTAGTTCACTTCTTCCCTTTGGTAAGTAATAATTCATCACTTCCCCTTAGGAAGATTTAATATGACACTTCCATTTAGGAAGTATTAATCCATTACTTCCCCTTGGGAAGATTTAATATGACACTTTCCTTTAGGAAGTATTAATACATAACTTCCCCTTGGGAATATTTAATATGACACTTCCCTTTAGGAAGTATTAATTCATTACTTCTCCTTAGGAAGATTTAATATGGCACTTCCCTTTATGAAGCATTAATTTACTACTTCACCTTGAGAAGTGTGATTAGGTAAGTCCAACTTCCCTCTTTTTTGTCATTTTACGTTCAACTCGGCAAACTAGGAAGCTTAGGCTTTGGAAGTTGCAAGTTGAACATGGGGAGGCACAAGAGAGGAAGTATTGTTTGTTGTCTGCACCTAGGAAGTTGTAAGCAGTGGCTTACCCACTTTGTGTTAATGTATGTTCAAGTCGGCAAACTAGGAAGTACACAAAGAAGGAAGTTATTGATCTTGCTCTTCTGAAAGTTGATCATCTTAGTAAGATCTGTTGAATGTTCCTTAATACTCCTCTAACACTTATATTTTTCAAGAGACAAACAAGCCTTCTGGGAGGAAGCCAAAACCCTCCCACAAGAGAAAGAAGCAGGAAGCACTAGAAGTACAAGGTACAAGCTCAAAGAAAAGCAGAAGAAAGGGTGCTTCCTCCAAAGCTGCTGCTGCTCCCATTGAGCAAACTGAGTCAAGTCCTCACACTTCCTCCCTTTCTGGGAAGAGTGCCTTTGTGATTGGGGAGAGTGATTTCATGATCGGGGTGAGGAACAAAACTCCTCCAACTGAACAAGATAACTCCTTAGAGAGTGATAATGGGTTGGTTGATCCTTTGACTGCCTTAACCACTCTCCAGAAGGAAAGCATTTCTGCCACTCCCCTCAACATAATGTCTGCTTCCCAATCAGCTGGCGCTTCTGAACCTCCTTCTTCTCCTCCTGATGAGGATCCTGTCATTGGACTCTCCAAATATGTTGAGAGAAACATTCCTGAAAGTGTTAAGGCTCAAGCTAGAGCTTCTGGGGTAAGTTTAATCACAGATTCTGTCAAACTATACGATCATCTTCAGATACCATTAACTCTCCCAGGAACCCTAATGCCATAGTTTTGCTGGTTCCCATAACAGATGAGGCTGAATCCCCCAACTTCCTTGATGACGAAGAGGATCTCCCTTCAACCAGAAAAAAAATTTGACTCCAACTATAAAAGGGGGTTGATTAGGGAGATCTTAAGCTGTGGAGAGCTTGAGTACAAGGAGTCACTTAAGGGATCTGTCAGAGGCCACCCTCTTCCCATCTTCAATAACCTTTCTGAGGTAGACTTCCCAAAACTAAGTTCTTTTCCATTTTCTTTCAATTATTATTTTTAATCAACTAACTCTTTGTTTCACTTCCCTTGCAGTCTATGTTCGGTTTGGAACACCTGGCCAAACTCTATGGATCCATGAAGGCTGAAAAGAAAAGTGCATGGAATTCTATGACAAAGCTGCTACTTATGTAGAGGCTCAAACAAATAAGATTGAGGCTAAATGGCAGCACGCAATGAATGCTCTCTCCAGGGATCTCCACAAAACTAAGGAAGACTACCAAGTAGTCTTGGAGAGAAGCATGGAACTGGCTAACCAGATCCATGCTGACAAAGAGACTGTGGAGAAGGCTTCTGCTTTCATTGCTAACCAAGGTCGCGTTGAAAAAGGCGCCAAGGATGCCGAGGAAGAGGCAAAAAGACTCAAAGAGGAAGTGGATGAGCAGAAGAGGAGGCTCAAGGAAGTTGAGGAGGAAAAGGAGAAGCTAAAAAATGAAAAGGAAGAAGCTGAACAAAAGATCTCAACCACTACTGTTGAGAAGTACATGGAGGGTCTAGCTTTCCTTAGAGAGATGTGCTTAGAAGCTTGGGGAATGGGGTTAGAGGAACATCTAGCCTTTGACTCCTTTGAAAGAAGATTGAACTATGTCAACATGGTTCATATCAAGAAACAAGCTGAAGCAACTCCTCCTCCTTCCTTTGACCATTCAGAAGAAGAAGAAATTGAAGAAGGGAGTGAAGATGAAGAAGAAGAGAGTGCTGAGAAGGAGAAGCAAGAAGAAGAAGAAGAGAAGAGCAAAGAAGCTTCAGAGGTCCATAATGACAAACATCAAGGCTGATGCTCTTCTTCAAAATTTTAATGATTGTGTTTAATTTGTTTGAACAATATTAACTTAGAATGATTTGAACAATGATTTTAGTAGGAACACTTTTCAAGTGTTTCTTGTAATATTTGATTTAGATTTCTTTCAATGCAATATTTGCTTGAGCTTTATTAAATCTTGAAGCTTAATTTCTTGCTTATTCCTTGCACTAAAATATGAACTCTTGGTTCATCTTCTCATGGTTCCCCATAGGATCTTAGAGACTTTAATTATGATTTCCCTTAGGAAGTTCATAACTACTCATCCACCAATCTAATACTTAATGTTCCCTATGGAGAATACTTCCTCATAAGAAGTATTTTAAATATAACTTTAAAATTTTATCTCCTTTTTCCATTTCTGATAGGCTTGTAGGGTTCTCTTTGCCCCAAATTAAGCTTCAAGTTTAACAGGATCAGCCTTTTGCTGAGATCCCTAACTTTACTAGAAGTTCTAGTATTGATTGATCCATCACTCATTAGGAGTAGTGAATCAATCAATCATATTGATTGCCCTTAAACTTAGGGAATCAAGCAAGTATCACTAGTACAAAAAAACACATTTGCTGCAGCCCATTTGCTGCGGTTTTCTTCCATTCATCTAAAACCGCAGCAAATAATCGGAAAAAATAAAAAGAAAAAACCCGCCATTTATTATTTGCTGCGGTCTTTTAGGAACCGCGGCAAATAATATTTTTTGCTGCTTTTTTTTTCAATTTGCTGCGTGGGTTTTCATCAAGCAGCAAATAAGAAGCCTGTGTTTTGTTCAACACACAATTCAACTTCATTCCTTCAATTCACTTCTATCTTCATTCACTTTTTCCCTCCTTCATTCACCCTATCTTCTTCCTTCTTCGTCCTTCCTCCTTCCTCGTAAATCGCCATTGCTCCACCACCACCAACACTCCACTTTCTCTCTTCTTCTCACTTCGATCCTCTCTCACTCAATATAAACTCTCTCTCACTCTCTCACTTCCTCGTAAACCAAAAAAAAAAAAATCTTCACTTCACTTCGATCCTCTCTCAATTTGCTGCTGTCGAATTTGTGAGTTTTCATCAACACCAGGCGTGAGTTTTCCAAGTGGAATTCGCACTTGAAGCTGTCGAATCAAAATCTGCTGCTAACCTCCAAACGAATTCGTGGTTTGGGATTTCTCTTCTCCTCTTTTCTCATTTTTTAGGGTTTTTAATTTATGGGTTTAGGGTTGTTGATTGTTTTTAATTCCTTGTTTTCGATTGAAGCTTGAAGCTTCCAAGTCGAATTAGGTTGAAGCTTCTGTCGGTGTTCGTGGCTGAAGCTACTGTTGTTCTTGCTGTTGCAACGTATTCTGCTGTTTTAGGTTTGGGATTTCTCTTCTCTTCTTTTCTCATTTTTTAGGGTTTTTAATTTCTGGTTTTAGGGTATTTGATTGTTTTAAATTTCTGGTTTTAGGGTTTTGATTGTTCACTATTTTACATTATGATGTCCTGTTTATTGTTTATCCATGGCAATATTTGAGTAGCTTATCATTTCCAATGTTTTTTTTATACCAACATACTAAATAAATCATTTCCAATGTAGTGTTAGTATTGATATCAAATTCACCCGAAGGAATCCATTAATTGATTTGCTAATTGACAACTTTGATTTATAAATTCGGTTTATTGTTGATAAAATTCTGCTTGAAATTTAGAACTAAGGTGTTTCTTACTTAATTCTAGTTGCAAATATATACGAAGTAGTGTAAATTGGATTGTTTATCAAAATTACATCCAATTTGATATGGACTAGGCTTCTCGGCTTCACAAGTTTTCAGCCATGGAATATTGTTTGCGATTTTGATTGTTCTACGACGATGGCTTGTTTGATTAGTCATAATTTAGAGACTTTTGTTTGATTTTTGTGGTTTGATTGGGCTTAAAATTGTTGCTAGGTTAGCTATAAGGTTGAATGTGTGTCGTGTGGAAATGTGAATCGTGGGCAGCGGCTATAATAGCCTCATAGGAAGCTCGTGGAAGCCAAAAGTATATCATATATGCCATGGGACCTGGGTTAAGTAAAGATTGCAATTATTAAGCTGTAAAATTGTTTCCCTCCAACTCGTTACCGAATTTTGTCCAATTCAGTCCACCACCAAAAAGAACAATAATTCAATATGTTTGTGTTTTTTATTCTTTTAAATCGAGTTTTCTTAGGCTAAGTAAAGATGTTTGGCTTTGTGATGTTCTTAATGATTATGTCGGCTTATGTAATATGAGTTGGACTTGATTTTCAAAATCTTCTATGTGAATGTAGGTTACAGTTGAAGCGATTCAAGCAACAAGTTAGAGTTCAAACTCTCCACCTCAGCTTGGTACAAAATTGTTACTTATCACTTATAAATGTTTCTGAGTTACTTTATTAGAAGCTACAAATGTAAAATGATGGACATATGAGAATAATGGTGTAACATGTTATTTATTTTATATGCTTGGCAAATGTATTGTTTCCATATATAGTTGGCTAAAGTTATAGTATAACACATGTTTATGCTTCCCATGCTTGACCTAGATACCCATTCAATACTTACTCATTAGGAGTAAGTGTTGAATGTCCCCGTTTTTGGGACTGTTCTTGGACGTCTAATCTCACTTGTGGTGAATGTTTGTCATTTCTTTTTTATTTTGCACATGATATAACATTGTTTATCAATATAGCGTATGAGAAAGTAAAACAAGCACAAAGATTCTAACTTGATATCATTAAGGTAAATGATCAGTGTTCTTAATTTCGTTACACATACAATAGTTAGATCGATTTTGATTTTCCTCATTCTTATCCCGTTTTTATATGCAATTAGTTGTGCACACAAAAAATGGTGTCGAGTGTGGGGTACATGTCATGAGGTACATGTTGGGACATCATCGCAAGTTGCACGGGAATGGTGATTTCAAACGGTATGTTACAAATTTTCATTCGTACAAAAATTTACATTAAATAATCCCGCTATATTATCTCAAACGAAGGTCAATACCCCAGCTAAACTCCTTCATTTAAACATTGAGAATGTTTATTATTGGTCTTCATAGTCTTGATTATGTGGTTGGATTTTGTTGGATTTTGTGGTTGAGGAATTGTGAACTTGTGAATTTGTGGTGTTTTTCGGTAGACATGGCAGTTTGCTGTGGATTTGTGTAGCATGAGTGGTATTTTTTGGTCGATGCAGGTGTATAATCAACATAATTAGTTGATTGGGCATGTCCTATTTTAGGGGAGGTGCTGCCCAAATTTACATTGATATATTGTTGAACAATGGGTTGACATCTACCATAGAAAGCGTAATCGTGTCAATATATGTATCTATGATGTATATTTATATGTGAGAGTAAAAATGTGTTAACTTACATTTTGGTCGCCAAGCTAGGTAGGTAACCTCTTTCTTTCATTCTTATTGGATTTCAGATTATGAGGACGTCGAAAACAATTCGGGATGGACCTTTCACTATTTCGGAGATTGACGAGGTTCGCGACAAGCTTGCTAATTTCCTTACAACACATTGTTTGTGATGACAAAGTATTTCTTCGTAGTATGTGAATGTAACTAAGAACCATAATTAGCTAGTAATTTATGAAACTAACGATGTACTCATGTAATAACTAATAATTTCAACTTAAGTGATGGTTTATTTAATTTGCGTAGTTGTCGTTGACAGTTGATGTATTATATATATTGTAGATTTTATTATTATATATGAAAATCATTTTGTCTTTCCAATTTGTATTATTTTATTTGGTTTATTGTAATGCAAACAAAAAAAACCGAAAAAAAATAATTAAAAAGTTAATTTATTTGCTCCGGTTCTTCTCCTCAAGCAGCAAATAAACCATTATTTGCTGCGGTTCTCCCGCAGCAAATAAGAAGGTTCTTATTTGCTGCCCCCTTATTTGATGCGCTTAAAAACCGCAACAAATAAGGGGGTTTTACCCGCAGCAAATGACCTTTTAAACTAGTGTATTATAGCTTTTAATCTTAATGCCCTTAGCATTTTCAAAGACTCTTAGTCACATTTTTAAGACACTTGGTCTAATTGTAAGACCCTTAGTCCTACTTTTAAGACACTTGGTCTAATTGTAAGACCCTTAGTCCTACTTTTAAGACACTTGGTCTAATTGTAAGACTCTTAATCCTACTTCCTTTGTCTTAAGTCTCTTTTTGCTTAAGTAACAAAGTATGACTTTGGGATCTTGCCCTAGTCTTGCCCTAATGGGAATTCATAAGATTCACCAGGGCTCTAGGGTCTTGCCCTAGCCTTGCTTAATAAGCAAAATAAAATGTAATAAATTAAATTATCACATATACAGAAATAGAGTTTTCATTAATTATGGCTCGTAGCCAATTTTAATACATATGTAAACTCCAGTTTCTATAAAAAAGATCAACTTGGACATTATTTATATGGTCGTAGCCTATTCATCTGATTCCGTAAATCAGGATTACATGTAATAACTCTTTAAGTTATTAGCATTCCAAGTTTGTGGCAGCTCATAACCATCCAAACTCTTGAGTCGATAATTACCATCTCGAACAATTTCCACAATCTCGTAGGGTCCTTCCCAATTCGGAGTCAACTTGCCTTGCTCATTTGCCCTTCCTATGGCTTCCATCTTTCTCAAAACTAGATCTCCAAGCTTCATTGGCCTATGATTGACCCTATTATTATGTTCTCTAGCCATCCGAAGCTTGTACAATTGATGTCTAAGCAAGGCATTACCTCTCACTTCAGGTAGGGTATCAAGAGCAACTTTCATCAATTCCCAATTTGCATCCTCATTATACAGCATCACTCTGAGAGTAGGTTCACATATTTCTATGGGAAGAACAGCTTCAGCTCCGTACACCAACATGAAGGGAGTTTCTCCGGTTGAGTTCTTAACGGTGGTCGTTATCGACCATAAGACATTGTACAATTCATCGACCCATAATCCTTTAGCCTTCTAAAGCTTCTTCCTCAGTCCATCACTAATTATCTTATTGAAAGCTTCAACTTGTCCATTGGCCTGAGGATAGCCTACGGAAGCAAAGTTAGCAGAGATGCCCTGATCTTCTAACCATTTTCTCAATTGCGGTGTCTCGAACTGCGAACCGTTAACAAACATAATAGATTGCGGAACTCCAAATCATGTGATGAGGTCTTCCATATAAACCACTGTACATCCAAGTGTTTAATATTCTTCATGGGCTCTGCCTCCACCCATTTGGTGAAGTAGTCCACAGCTACCAACACATACTTTCTTTTCCTCGAGGCTTGAGGGTATGGACCAATAATGTCCATGCCCCCACTTGGCAAAAGGAAGTGGACTGATGATTGGGCTTGAAACATTAGCTGGTTGGTGGTGCAAATTTCCATACAACTGACATCTCTTACACTTCTTGACGTAATTCATAGCGTCTTATCTCAATGATGGCCAGTAATACCCTGTGCGAAGCGCCTTTTCAGCTAAGGCTCGTCCCCCTATATGAGACCAACAAAACCCCTCATGAATGTATTCTAAAACTTCTTTACCTTGCTCGGGAGTGATGCATTTCAATAGCGGATGAGTAAACGATTTCTTGTATAATTTCCCTTGCCAAAGCACAAACCACGTATCTCTAGCCTTGACATACTTAGCTTTTTGTGCATCGGCTGGCAAAGTTCCATCTGTTTTATAAGTGATGATTTCATCCATCCAGGTACTTCCCCTGCTAATGAAGTTTACATCTCTTTCCTTGTCAATACTCTTCTTTTCCTTAACTTCCCAAAAAACAGTTCGGGGTGAGTCACCTATAGCAGAACTAGCTAACTTGGACAGAGCGCCAACCTGATTGTTCTCGGACCAGAGAACTTGCATTAACTCGAAACTTTCGAGATCCTTAACTTCTTCTTGCAACATTTGCAAATACTTGCTCATGCCCTCATCACGGGCTTCATAGTCTCCTAAGTATTGACTCACAATCAGTTGTGAATCAGACATAGCCTCTATCTTCCTAGCACCAGCAGCTTTACACATCTTAATTCCTGCAATTAAAGCCTCATACTCAGCTTCATTGTTCCAAGTTTGAAATTTGAACCTCATTGCATACTCATTCCAAACAAAAAGGAGATCTGCATATGATTTCCGCTCCACACCCGTTTTGGGTGGATGATCCATCAACATGCAGTGTCCAGTGGTCAATACTTGGCTTCTCAATCTGTGGCCTGGTCATTTCAACAATGAAGTCGGCAAACGCTTGTCCTTTAATCGCTTTCCTAGGTTCATATGAAATCTCAAATGAACCCAACTCAATAGCCCACTTAAACATCCTACCAGAACATTCTTTAGTTAGGCATGACTTAAGCGGTTGATCCGTGTAAACAATTATTTGGTGGGACAAGTAGTGCCTCAGTTTTCTGCTTGCTAAAAACAATGCTAATCCAAACTTCTCAATCGTGGCATATCTCAGTTCGGCCTTCTGGAGAATATGGCTGACAAAATAAACCGGATGTTGAACTCTGTCCCTCTCAACCAACAACACAGTTGATAGTGCATATTCTAATATAGCAAGGTACATATACAAAATTTCTTTTTCCTTGGGGCTTACCAACTTAGGAAGAGAATGGAGATGATCCTTTAAATTAATAAAGGCTTCCTCAGAAGATTGAGTCCATTCAAATTTGTTGGCTTTCTTCTTGATCGTATCAAAGAAGAAGTGGCACTTATCTCCTTCCCTTGACAGAAACCTTCCCAAGGCTGCTAAGCACCCAGTTAACTTCTACACTTCTTTAACACTTCAGGGAGAAGTCATATCCAACAGGGCCTTGACCTTGTCTGGATTGACTTCAATCCCTCTTTTATCAACAAGAAACCCCAGGAATTTGCCTGATGTGACACCGAAAACACACTTCTTCAGATTCAACCTCATCTTATTTTTCCTCAGAGTTTCAAAAGTTTCCTTTAAATCGGCTACATGATCCTTGGATTCCTTGCTTTTGACTATCATTTCATCAATGTATGCTTCCATATTCCTTCCCAACTGCTGCTTAAATACTTCATTAACTAGTCTCTGGAAGGTAGTTGGAGCATTCTTCAAACCGAAGGGCATTCTGGTGTAACAGTACAGACCTGTTTCCGTAACAAAAGCTGTTTTTTCCTGATCTTCCTCCCATAGAGGAATTTGATGAAAGCCGGAATAGGCGCCATAAAACTCAACAAGGTATGTCCAGCCGTAGAATCAACCAACCGAACGATCTTGGGCAAAGGAAAGCTATCCTTAGGGCACGCCTTGTTTAAGTCAGTGTAATCCATGCACATTCTCATTGTTCCATTGGGTTTTGGCACCAATACAACATTTGCCACCCAATCAGGATAATGGCATGGACGAATGAATCCTGCTTCCAATAACTTTTTTACCTCTTCATCCGCAGCTTTGTTACGGACTTCACCAAGATTTCTTTTCTTCTGCCTGACAGGCTTAACATTGAGCTTGTGAACATCCACTTCCGGATCAATCCCCGGCATTTCTTCAACTTCAAATGCAAAAACATCTTTGTATTGTCTAAGTAAGGCTCTTATCTCTGCCCCAACATGTTCATTAGGTGCCTGTCCAATCTTCACTGTTCTATCAGGCTTCATCTCATCCAGCACAAAATCTTCATGCTCACTTCCAGGTTGAGGTCTTGGGACTTGATTCAAGCTATGAACAGCCATTACTTGGTCCTTGGGAGCTTCTTCTACTTTCCTTTTCTTACTTGGTTCGCCACTTTCACTTGACCAAGCTTTTGCTTTTAATGTGGTAACATAACACTCTCTTGCCAGTTGCTGGTCTCCATGAATTGTTCCCATAGTACCATTTTTACACTCATACTTCATGAGCATGAGGTGGGTAACAATAACTGCCCTGACAACATTAAGTGTTGGCCTTCCAAGAATCACATTGTATGCCTGTACCTCTTTCACTACAAGGAACTTGACAAACTTGTTTCGAGCACAGATTTTATCTCCCACTAAAACTGGCAAAGTCACAGTTCCCAAGGGATTGATAATTCCTCCTCCAAACCCAATGATGGGATGGTGGATTGGTTCTAACTTTGATGAATCATACTTCAACTTTCTCAAACAACTGTAACTGATTATATCAGATGAACTTCCCGTGTCAACAAGTATTCTCTTTACTTTCATATGTGCCACTTTCAGCTCTACTACCTGGGGATCATCATGAGGTGTTCGAACTTTGCCCCGGTCCCTGTCACTGATCAGTACTTCCAGGAATTTAGTTTTATCATCTTCCCCAGTCTCGGGTGATGATTCCCGGACTAGGCGTCGCACATATTCCTTACTTCCCTTCATAGTAAGACCTCCAGCAGCAAAGCCCCCAGAGATTACATAGACAACATCTTCTGTCTCATAGCCCTCCTTTGTCACCTCATTTTTAGAGTCTGACTTCTGCTTGGCACTCTTGTCAGAGGACTTGATTCAATGTTGACTAATCTTCCCTTTAGCAACAAGAGCTTCCAGAGTTCTCCGAAGATTGAAGCAATCATTGGTATGATGCCCCACATCTTTGTGAAAGTAGCAATATTTACTTGAATCTGGATCTTCTTTTGCGCGTCTCAATGGAGGTGGATCATCAACGTCAACTTTCCCTCGGATCTCCTTAAAGACTGAATGGAGATCATTAGTGAATTCTACTCTCGGCGCATTATTCTCCTTTCTCTTCCTGTTTTGATCATTTGACTTGTTTGATGAGCTAGCCATCCATGTGGCATGTCTCTTCTGATCTTTGTTTTTTGATCCGTGATCATTCATCTTATCCTTACTAGTGGAAGCACATAGCTCCTGAGCATAGATGAAGCATTCAGCCTCCTCTAGGATCCCTTTCCAGGTTTTACAATTCCTTCTAACCACATCAAACTTAAAGGTTCCATCACGGAGCCCTCTGAAGAAGCTATCAAAAGCAACTCCTTCAGAAAGGTTAGGTATTTGCAATGATTCAAGATTGAATCACTGGACATAGCTTCTTAAGGATTCTTTTTCACCTTGCACTAACTTAGCTATGTGCATGCTAGTCTTTTTCTCACGTTTGTTGGCCATGAAGTGATGTACAAAAGTTGTGCTTAATTCATGAAAATTTTTAATTAACTGATTTGATAGGGTATTGAACCACTTCTGCGCTATTCCTTTAAGTGTTGCCGCGAAATAGCGGCACCAGGTTGCATCATCCAAACCTTGAAAATACATCAAGTGTTTCTAGGTTGCCAAATGCTCTTCCGGATCAGTTGTTCCATCAAAAGCCTCTACATTAGGCATCTTAAACTTAATTGGGAGAGGAGCCATCATGATTGATACAGCAAATGGGGTTATCCAGTTCATAGACATAGAACCCACTTTATCCCCGACGATCCCCGTAAGATCATTAGGTACCTGCTTGGCCATATAAAGCTCCTCGGGTCTCACCCTGTTTTCCCAGTATTGGATCATTTGCTCTCTTCTAGCTTGATCTGCCTTTTCAGCTTTCTTCTTCTAAATCTTGTATCTCAGATTCTCTTCATCATCACGCTTATCTGATTCAAGAGTGAATGGATATGAATCAGGCATCTCTTTGGTTGCAGTTGAACCCGACGAGTCAGAACGACTCTGTTCACGTTGGGCTCATTTAGAGTTCAAATATTCTCTTGCATCTTTGCTAGATGCCCTCCTTTCATTGATAACTTCTCTAGCATCCTTACTCAAAGTTCTCTTAGCCTTAAGATACTCTCTAGCATCATGAGCTAATGACTTCTTGAATTCAATGAATTCTCTAGCATCGGATCTTGTCCTGCTTACTTCGGTGTGTCCTTTTGCCACCTCCCGTTTTGGTTTATACTTAGGATTAACTGGATACTTTTTGAGTGTGCCTCAATGAGCTTTGAATGGAGTTTTTTCCTTCTTGATTCTTTCAACTTTCTCTTGGAAAGTTAGTCTTCCTTCACCTTGATCTTCCTGATCCATATTTCCTTTAAGCTTTCTCTGACAAGGATCACCCTCCTCATGATTTCTCTTGGAGGAATGCTCCCGTAGAGCATCCGTAAAGGACTCCTTGAGACCTTCCAAGATACTCTTGAGTTGACCCATAGTCACGGGTTGATCCTCTGTTGCTTTCCCCTTAAGAGAGCCCGTTCCTTGTCTGGTTTCATAGTTCCCGGATTGATCAAGGTATCGAGTCTCATCCTCGGTTGGAAGTGAACCACCAGTCATCCTCAAGTGCCCTCCCCACAGATGGCGCCAAATGATGTAGAAAGAGTTCCTGGTAGGGTCAGTTCAACTGAATACGTGGAGAGGGAACTAGAGAGCTACACTTCGGATGGACAGGTGTTGGCTTATTCACTTCCTGATGGCTCGGACATTGGTTGCTACATAACAAGGGGAAAAAATCCTTGTAGGATTTTTTCCCCCTCCGATGCTTAAGTAAGTATTTGTGAGAGTATTATAGATAAATAACAATAATTAACAATACTAATCTAGAGAGAGATTTTAGAGAGAGACTCTAGTATTATGTAAGAATTGTAGGAGAGTGAATGTGCTTCAATGAATGAATGAATGAATGCCCCCATGGGGTATTAATAGGCAAGATCACCAAGGGTGACCTAGGGTTTTGGGATACTTGTCCCTTGGTGATTGGCTTGTGCCTTTATGAGCCCTTGTTGGGCCTTTCTAACCTTTGGCATGTGGCCCATAGCATAGAGTAGTCGTCCATGCAGTCCATTGACTGAATATGACTTGGCAGTTTGCATGATTAATGGGACACGTGGCCCAGTATTATGCTTACATGTGGCATGATATGGCGTGCCACATCACCCCACATTTTCTCGTATTATAAGAAAGTATATTTGTATTTTATTGGTATAATTTTAATATTTCTATTGAAATTTATTCGTATAATTTTAATATTTTTATAGAAAAAAATAAATATGACAATGGGAATATTTAAAAAAATTAATAATAATAAAATAAATAATAAGTTTTGGTGAAAAGTAATTATTTGTGTTCTTAAATAATATTTTTATGTTTAAAAATATTTTAAAAGGCTTCTAAAAATAGAATTTTCAAAGGTTTCCTAATTTATTATGAGGCAAGGGCCTAAAGGTAATTTCCACTTGTTAAGATTAGTATGGGCTTTTCCAAATCCTAATTTGGGGCCTATAAATACCTATTAAAACCCAAAATTTTAAATTTTCTTGCTCATACTAGTCATTAGGATTTCAAAAATTGAGAGAGAAGAGGGGAAAAAAGGGCTTGAGTTTTCCGAAAAAAAAAAAAAAGAAAAAAAAACTGCAGTTGTGCAGTTCGGAAAAAAATTTCGGGGTTGCCTCGGGATCTGTGCCAGCGCCGAACCCCCCTTTGCTGCCACACCGGCCACCGTCGGCCGCCGCCGCTGCCACCTCCTCCCCTACTTTGGTATTTTTCAAACCTATTTAAAAAAAAATTACTTCATTCTTTTTTATTCAATCTTGCAAATTCATGTTCATACTTATGTTTAATCATGTTTTTATGAGTTTTAATCTTGTGTTAATAAAGTATGAATTCTTTTAAAGTATGAATTAAAATTGTTGTTCATGAAATTTTAGACTAGGGTTTATAAATTATGCAAGCTATGATTTTTATGAGTTTTTTTTATTCATACTTCAATATTATGATCTTGAATTATTGTTGTGTGAATTTATGATGATTTTATGAAGTTTAGATTGATTTTTAAAGGCTTTAAAAATAAAATAAACCGCTGCCAAAAATTTATAATCATGAAATTCAATTGAATAAATATTTTGATCATGTTTTGTTTTATGAAAATTTGTTCTAAATTATAGATTGGTTTCATAATTATATTAGTTGATTGTAGAAGAGTTTTACCATGAAATTTTGATGTTTTTACAAGTTTTTCTTGACTTTAAAGTTTATAAATAAATCTCAAATTTTTATAAAAACAAGTTAAAGTAAGTTTTAAGTGTTCATATTATGCTAGTATGATCACATATGAATTCTATGATGTTACATATAATTTTTAGTATGTTTTATGAAGTTTAAAAGTGATTTTAAGCATGTTTAACATGCTGTACAAAATTTATAAATTGAGTAATTAGGCTTTTAAAGTATGTAATTAGCATAAATTGATCATATAAATTAAGTAATACATTGTATGATTGATTTATGTGGTTTTTGAAGCTTTTCAAGGAGTTTTGATAATTTTATATTGTTGTCCACTTTTCTAAAGTGGCATAAAAATTATGCTAAGGTTTTATAAAGCATAAATAAGTCCCGAAAACTAAGTAATGTTACAATTGAAACGAAAAGTGAAGTATGGAATTGAATAGAGACCATATAAGAAAGTTTTGGACAAAGTTCCAATGTAGAAGTTAGTTATAGTTGTTGTAGAATTTAGTCAACAGAGTTTTAATTTAGTTTCGGTTTTTCCTTATGTAGGAGACTTTGAACTAGTCCACTTCTAGAAGTTGTGGCAGAGCACAGTTACTTTACAAGGTACGTAAATACTAAAGACAAACACAGGAGTTAGAATGCATGCTTGAATAATTCTTGATTACATGAAATATTGTATGTTTGTTTTGAATCATGAATTTATATGCATAACAAGTTTATTAGTAGCATGTTCTTAAAGTATGATGGCATTCCATGTTTACTAGAAAGTTAAATTCTTATAAGTTTGGATTAGAATGTTATGGTTAGATTAATTTGGCCAATAGTTTATTAATAAAGGAAGGAAGTTTATTTTAAGTTGCTTAGTTACTTAATCAACAAGAAAGGTAATTGTGAATTTTTATTCACATGATTAAAAGGAGTTATGAGCAATTATTTTATACATGTTGCCACTCACAGTTTAATGTGTGGTCAAGAAGAAAGTAAGTTATTAGCCACTCAAAGTTAATGTGTGGTAAAGGAAGTTCACTTTAATTAAGGGACACACATAAGATTAATTTGGAATCACCTTAAGTTAAAGATAATTAAATTGGCTTACTTGATTTGATGCATGTCTTTATGTGATGTTGCATGAGAGTCATAACATTGTTAAACCTGTTAAATCACGTAAAGTGTAAGAGGACTTGCACTAGTGGAAAAATCAAGATATGCTATTCATTTGCTTCGGTTGTTTTGGGGAATTAAAAAAACGGAGCAATTAGTCGTAGGCGCAAATTAATAGCTGACTTATTACCCCGGTCGTGAATTAACCGGAGCAAATAAGTTTATACTCCGGTTAATTTGTCATTTGCTCCGGTTGTAAGACCGAAGTAAAAAAAGTCTTTGACTTAAAATTTTAAAAAACATTGACAAAGCATACAACCTGTTAAAACAGAAACCCCAAGACAAATCCCACCAATACTTAAGTCCCCCTTCCTTCCTTCTTCTTCTTCGTTCCCCTCTCTCACCGCCACCCCCCCACCTCCTTCTTCGACTCCGGCTATGACGAACCCTAACCCTAACCCTAACTCCTCGATTCTCCTCTTCTTCTTCCTTTTCATCTTTTGTTTGTTTTTGTATTCCCAGAATTCAATCATTTCCCACTGAATTCCTTGGATTCCTTCTTCTTCCTCGGTTTGTTTTTGCCGCTTGTTGTTGCGGCGGTTGTTGTTGCGGTGACTATTTCTGCTGCTTCTGTTGTTTTCTCCGACTTTTATATTATTTTTTCTTCTGCTTCTGTTTTTTTGCACATAAACTGTTTCTACAAAGAACAAAACGAAGACGAAGGAGAAGAATTCTATTGAGGCGACCTTTGAAGATCTTTGCTCGATCTATGAACTGTCTTGTTAAAATCGGCAACGAACTCGCTATTCAAGCTTCTTCTTCACAGGTTTTTTTTTCATTCATTTACATAATTTTTTCTAGGGTTTGCTCTGCATACAATAAAATAATTTCAGTTTATGAATTATGGTTGAAATTCATCATATTTCACATCGATTCATCAGTTTATAAGCTTTGATCTTTGAAAATTGTACGTTTAATTTACCTAATTTAGGTTTTTTGTAGCTTCAATTGGCTTTGATGTTATGACTGTAAATTTGTTGATTAAATGCATAATTTCCTAAATTATTGTGTTGCAGCTCACATTTTGCACACTTAATGCGTCTCGTTCGACCTATCAATCGATTTTGTTTAAACCCGATTTCTTCGACGTGTTTACTGTTTTTGGTAATTCACAAGTTCAGTTTAGCATCCTCTTGAAGGTATACCTTCTTTTTCTTTTTAATGAGTGAAATTAACTAATGTTAAGGAAGTAAAAAATAAACTGCGACTTACTTGAATGATGGTTTTGATTTCGACATTGCTAGGCTAACATGTCTGCACTGCTGTTGTTGCTGTAAATCAATTTTTTTTTTTAATTTGAACTGCTATTATTGCTGCTGCCTGAACTGTTGTTTGGGTTTAGGTTTTGTCTGATATTTTGGTTAGGGTTTGGGTTTGTCTGATATTTTGGTTAGTGTTTGGGTTTGTCTAATATTGTCTGATATTATTCTCTTAGGCGATTCACTTCTCAAACTCTCATTCTTAGTTCAATTTATGTTCTTCGGTTTCAATTTCTTCAATTTTGGTTGGTTTTTTTCAGATCTTAAGAAGCTATTTTTAATTTTTAATTTGTGTTTTCGTTGTTATTTTTTCAATTTTGGTTGGTTCAAATTCCTCTTTGGTATAAATTCTTCGCAATTTTATTTTGTATGTTTGTATTTGGATTGATTGAATCTGTTTTTGTTGTAGATTTCGCTGTTTTGGAAAATTTTAGAGAAAAAAACTGTTGAACTGATGAATCTGCTCAAAGGTTTGTTTTATGCATTACATGTTTCAAAACAACCACAAACTATAAATTAATACTAGAAATTGAAGTTTCTACTTGAAGAACTCACAAACTAGAAATTGTGACATTCAGAATGAATGAATGAATGAATGAAATAAATTGTGATCATTTAGGAAAAAAGGCCTCCTTAAAGCTTTATATCGTTTTTTGACTCTTTTTTTGGTAATTTGATGTTGATGTTTGATATGGATTTCGATTATTATTAATTAGTAAAGAATGAATTAATGAAAGAAATATTATTGTATTTGTTTGGACTTATTATTATTATGGATTGTGTATTTAATTGATTATGCTGAAATTTGTTATATGTTAAGTACGTAGTTTATGATGATAATGTTGATTACTCTACGATTAAGATGTCCAATGATGCCTTTAGCATTGTATTGGTGGTGTATTCGTCACAGATGAGTCATTAGACTACTGTTATGGAGATGTATAGCTTGGCGAATTACCTTGTTGAGGTTATCAAGCAGAACCTCATACAAAGCTTTTGTGTTTGACATGTTGTCGTTGCCAACAATTAATTAGTTACTCCACCAATACACATAATAGGTGATAAACAGAACTTGGGGTGCAGGAATGGTTACCTACTAGTCCCATTTCACTCTAGGTCATAAAATTGATCACTACGTAGTCTTTTTAATCTCATAAACACACTTCTAAATTCTATTGTTATATGGTGGAATCAAGAGCCATCATGTAATGATAATGAAGATGCATATGCATTAATGCAAGGGCTTCTTTCATTGTATAACATAATATTGCCAATATAATCGGATGCTATACATGAGTAGTGTTGTTAATGTAGTAAAGTTACCCTAGACTTACTTAAGGCCTTGATGGGTGGGAAATTATGTTACAATCTTTGATGTAATGAAAGTGCTTCTGATGTTGCCGCTTTTCTGCTATTGTTGTTATTATTCTGTTGTTATTCTATTGATGATGTTGGTTTTGTTATGGTGGTGGAAGTGGAGCATGGAAGGCTCTTGCAAAGGCCTTAGTTTGCTTCTGAGTCCAAGTGGTGCATGTTCCATGCGAGGACATTGGACCTGAAGTCGTTTGTTTGGGTTAATAAAATAGTAAAACAATGTTGTTAGTAGGGAGTATTAATTTATAGAGCCTAAGGAGTCAGCAATGCTGCTCTTTATAGTGTGATCTTGAGATTGTTGTGTTTTTTTGGTTTGTTGTTATGCATGTGCCACCTTGATTGGGCTTGTGTTGTTTTAGTGTTGTTTGTTTAGAACATAATTGGTCTAACACATCTTATGTTTTTGTGTATATGTGTGTTGAAGGTTGTGAGCTCGGCAAGCCGACAAGGTCCTTCACTAGTAGAAAAAATGGATTTTGCTGCGCCACATTTGCTGCGGTTTTTTGACATTTTTAAAGAACCGCAGCAAATACTCGTTGATGATTTCAACACAAAATAATTTGCTGCGGTTAAAGTATTTGCTGCGGTGTTTTTGTTATTTGCTGCGGTTATAACCGCAGCAAATAATTCAACACAAATTACAAAGACTCCAAGCCCAGCCCAAAAGGAGGGGTATAAAAGCCAAAAAAACAATCCAAAAACCTTTATTCTTTTCTTCCTCCTAACCCTAACCCTATCTCTCTTTTCTATCTCATCTGATCTTCTAACCCTAACCCTCACCTCATGAGTTTTTCTCGTGCCTCTCACCAAACCTTCATTATACAAAACCAAAACAATACAAATAAAACAAGTTTTCTCTGATATTCATTATACAAAAGTTTTCTCGTCTCTCTTTTCTATCAAATTTTCTTCATTAGGTTTAATTCCTTCAATGGCGGCGCCATCATCTTCTTCTCCTTCACCTTCAATGGCTGGTGTTGCCGTCGGCGGCGCTGTCGGAGGAGCTGTTGGTATGCCTCTTTCCTTCATTATACAAAACCCTAGTTTTTTCGATTTTGTCAATTTCTTTGATTTTCGTGTTTTTTTTCCCAAAATTTTTGAAGTTTTCGATTAACGTTGATTTTTCAGTCTTATATTTCATTTTCAACTTTTATTTTGTGTTCGAATTTTGCGAGTTTTGGTGGCTTTTAGAGGCGATTTCTGGTGGCTTTTGGAGGCGATTTCAGGTGGTTAGTTTCGATTTTATCTTTTTTGTTGTTGCTGTTTTTTGGTTTTGAATTTATTTTAATTTTTTGTTTTCGATTTTGTAGGTGACTGACTGAATCAATTGTTGTTAATGACTTTATGTTTAAATCTGGTGAAGCTTTACATTTGTGCATTAGTGTGATTATGTTTTACAGATTCATTATGTTCTTTGTTTGATGGATTTTCTGATTCATTATTACAGATTCATTATGTTCTTTGTTTTACATTTTCGATTTTGATGTTCTTTGTTTTTAAATCAGATTCATTATTAATGGATTTTCTGAGTTTTTAATCAGATTCAACAATTGATGGGTGAAGAACAGGTTTTTTTTTTTTTTGTTTTTGGTTGTTAATTTTGTTGGGTTTTTGTGTTTTTTTAATTGGGTTTTGTTGTTTTTGTTGTTTTGTGTTGTTATTTTTTCTGGTTTTTTTGGTTTTTTGAGTTGGGTTTTCTGGTTTCTGTTGTTCTGGGTTGTTAATTTTGTTGGGTTTTTGGTTTTTTGAATTGGGTTTTCATTTTGTGTGTTGGGTTTTCTGGGGTTATTATTTTGTGAATTGGGTGTTCTGGGTTTTTTTTGATGGGTTATTTCATTGTTTCTGATGAAAAAGTTTGAAATCTTCATGAGTTTTGAGTGATCTTTTAACTGAAGCTGAATGAAGAATAACAAATTTTTTTGGGGGTTGGAAAGTGTGGTTTGCATTTTATGTAGCGAAATACCCACCTCTGATAGGAGGGATTTGAGGATTTAAGTTGTTTTGAAGAATGAATGGAAAATTAGGTTTGTATGTAAGGTTAAAAGTTGAATCTTCATGAGTTTTCAGTGATTTTTGAACTGAAATTGAATGAAGAATAATAAATTTTACTTTGGAGGACATGTATTTTGCATTTTATGAAGTGAAATGCTTAACTCAGATAGGAGGGAATAATAGGTTTGTTTCTTTTATTTTCTCTGCATTTCTTCTTCTTATTGGTTGGATGAAGTCGGTGGTGCTGCTATAAGAAATTGGCTGATAAGAAATTGACATGTATGATGAATTTATAGGGGTTTAATATATGTTATGATATGAAGGCTTTTTTGAGGAGCTTTTGGGTTGACTAATGGTTATTCTGAGTTTCTGACTGACTGGGTTTTGCAGCGGAAATTATAGTGTTTGTGATGATTTAGTTTCTATCATTTGCTGATGATGTCTTATTTCCTAAGTTTAGTTGGTGACCTACTAACTACCTAACTTCACTTCAAGTTTGTGCCTTTTGGCTTGATTTTTCAGTCTAGCTATTAAAGTGTTTGCTGCAGCCTGATTTAGGCTCACCTGTTCTCTGTACATCACACTCCTGAAAAAGATCATACATAAAAACAAAAAACATGAGAGGAAACATAAAATTGTGAATAAAGCAAAATATATGGTTTCTGATTTGTGACTGTATTCAACTCCTGCATGATCACCTGCTCTATTATAATGCAAAATATATGCAAAATAATGCTGCCGTTATAATGCTCTTTGAAGTGTTTTTTGTAGTATAATTGTATTTGAGATTGATGTTATTATTCTAATGCTGCTGTAATGTTGTTATTACAACTATTGTACATATACAAACATTCTGGCTACAATTTAGCATTAAAAAGCAAAAAAAAAAAAATTTTATTTTTTATTTTTTTGGGTGGTTATTTGCTACGGTTTTCTAGAAAACCGCAGCAAATAAAGCTTTTTTTTGGTGGGAAATCCCACTATTTGCTGCGGTTTTACAAAGAACCGCAGAAAATAGTGGGATTTCCCACCAATTTTTGTCCTTTTTTTGCTGCGGTTTTGACTACAACCGCANGGATTTCCCACCAATTTTTGTCCTTTTTTTGCTGCGGTTTTGACTACAACCGCAGCAAAAAGTCCATTTTTTTGCTGCGGTTGAACCGAAGCAAATAATAAACTAGTTTATTGCTGCTGCTCCAAGTGCTGCGGTTAAAAACCGCAGCAAATACCCCTAAAAAAACCGCAGCAAAAGTCGATTTTTGTACTAGTGCTTTCATCGTTCGTGAAATTGATGAAGTCCGAGAGAAGTTAGCTTCATTCATTGCATCATATTGTTTAGAGTAACAATCCAACTTTATTAATTAGCATGTTAATGTGATACATTTATATATAATTAAATGTGAGGATATGTATATCTCCTACGAACTTGTAATTATGTAATCAAGTGTATTTTGGATTACCCTTCGTTTGCTTTTCTTCAATTTTTGATCATGGTGCAGAGATCAGTGCAGGTCTGTTGTTCCAGCAAGTAGCCATATGAGAAAAAATTGGTTTGATTAATTAATATATACAAAAAAAAAAAAAAAAAAAAAAAAAAAAAAAAAAAAAAAAAAAAAGAAAAAAAAAATCTCTTTTACTCCGGTTCTTTGAAGAAAACCGGATCAAAAACCCAAAAAATATGAGTAAAAATTGGTTTTATACTCCGGTTGTCTGGAACAACCGAGGCAAAAAGTCATATTTTTAAAGCTATAAATTGATTTTATGCTCCGGTTGTTTGGAAAAATCGGAGCAAAAAGTCAATTTTTTGGAGCCAAAATTTTTTTTCTTTAGGAGGTAAAATGATTATTTGCTCCGGCTGTGAAACAACCGGAGCAAAAAACGAACTATTTACTCCGGTTGGAACCGGAGCATTAAGTCAAAGATGCTATTGCTTCTACGGCACCTACTCCGGCCTAAAACCGGAGCATAAGAGTGGTTTTTAACCGGAGCAAATGAAGGTTTTTCCACTAGTGTTGCATCAAAACTCTTGGAACGTATATACCTTGAGTATGAACAATGGGGGGAGTCATATGGAACAGTGATCTATGACTTCTAATTGGAGTACAAGACGCTGTACTCTATTCTATTCTTAATGCGCTGGATATCCGTCACTTTATGTGACATAGTAATACCTTCTTGGAGTTGCTCCCAAGTTGGTAATGTTAAATATAGTAATTAATTTAATTGAGTACATGTACAGGAAAAAGGTTGGCAAAGGTAAGTTGAGTGCATGTTTTGTTTCTTATTGTTGTCGCATAGTCTTTAGTAGTTATTTACTCAGCTTTTCTGACTGTTTAATTTGTTTTGTGTGTATGGCTTTGTCTTGGACTTGGCCCTACAATGACCCACTTGTGGTGAGTAGTTGTCTAGTAAAAGAAAAGCTGCAGGTACAAGTGGGCATAAGTCATTTCATGATGGGATGAAGAGAGAGCGCTTGCTATGTTTTGTAGCTTTACTTTATTTTATTCGGTTATGAAGACTAACATTTATTTTTGGATGTTATTTGGTATCTAAAGACTTTAAGTATTAGTTTTGGTTTTGGTTTTAAGGGCCATTAATATGGTTCCGAAGTGTAATAAGTTTAAAGTTGATTTTCAATCTGAGATTGTTTTGAAGTTAGTTTTAAATTGTTTTGGTTTTAAGACTTCCGCTGTAGTACTTTGATAAATGCCTTAGCCGTTATCACGATGGCGGCAATACTTTGGTTTTTCCATATTTAGAAGTTTTAATAAACATAATCCTTAATAATTTAATATGTTTTCCGGAAAAATAAGAAATAAGAAGTTAGGAAATTCCATGGTGTTACAATAACCCCAAGCAAATCTGCAACAAGAATAGTAATAAAGAGAAGAATCCACAATTTGAACAATAGAAAAATATGATACATATACTCTACAGACATACCAAATACATCTTCAAGTAAAGCATTGTGAGGAACAGATGCAATCAACTAATACCGAGGTTTGCGTTCTTCATCAACAACCATAGTATCAAGACTACAAGGCTGACATGTATAAAACTCTCCAGCAAATCCTAAAGGGCAACATGGCTGAAACCAAAATTCGAGCTATCATTTTTAGAAACTATGGAAGGAAACATTTTTACAAACTTTCTAGGAACACTTGAAACAAAACTATGGAAGGAAACTCCATTACCTTTATATTAGGTTGGGTAGCTGTAATCCCCCGCATTTTTAAGACCTTATATTATAATTTTATACGATTATAATATATAGTTTTATGAATTTCGGAAAATAAAGTCTATTTATATTTTATGGCTTAAAATAATTTATTTTACAAAAGGTTTTATTAGAAATAGTAATTATTTTTAAAGGAGGTTTTGAGTATTTAAATTTAATTTTCAAAAATAGCAAAAATAATTATGGGTTTTATTTTAATTATTTTCGGACCATATTAGGCCCAAAATGGGGTATTTTCGGTTTTCCAAGGCCCATAAATATTTTTATGGCCAAAATTATTTTCTAAATTATTTATTTTAACTACCTAGATATTTTGTATCTTTTAGTTAGGATAAATTTCAGATTTTACAAAAGATAAACATATCCAAAATTATCCTACACAACTTAGATCTTATATACAAAAAAAAAAAAAAATCAAAACTTTATCTTTTCACTTTGATTTGGCCGAAATTCCTTAAGGCCATATACCCTATATATAGCTCTCTGGTTCATCAAATTTTACTCTTTAAAAC
>PYUH01000196.1:553005-602882 GCA_016808085.1 Suaeda aralocaspica
TTGTGTTAAATTCTCGTACTTTAACATGAAGTATAGCATGGTCAAATAATTTTATTAGTCAGTTTTCAGTTTTGCGGTTTTTACCGAAAAATATTGTTTCAGAAGGTCTAAATGTCGAATCTGACTATGAGATTATTTTTAATGTATTCTAGAAGCATAATATGAGTTTATAGAGTTTGTTTCGTCATTAAAAGGTTTTCCAATATTTTTAAATAATTTTTAGATTGTTTTTAGACAGATTGGACTGTTTTCAAAAATAAATCTTTTAAAAATATTTAAAACGTGAACTACGGTTTCTAAAGGTTGTTACTGGTTAATAGGAGAATAAAAGGAATTATAAAATGGGTTTCACGACCTAGAGAATTTATTAGGTAATTAGCTTGGATTTTTAATTGTTTTATCGCTAGTTTTAGGGTTTCTAGTTTAAAATCTACTAAAATTCACATAGACCTTATCTAGCCACGAGATATGGTTTGAGACTGTATTTTAGGCAGTAAAAGGTTTTGGAAAAGTGTTTTCGAACCTATTTAATTTTTAATAATTATTTTCAGATTTATTTCTATTTCTATTGCCTAGTTTTAAAACAAATGTTTTTCAAAAATAAATTTCTAGGAATAGAAGTTTCTAAAAATGTTTTCAACAAAGTCTTACTATTAATGGAAGGTTACTAAAGAGGAAAGAGTTCATACAAGTGTTGTGTAATGTTGTATGGTTTTCTATGTTTTGTTTAGGTATGTTTGAAGTCTGACGGTGTATGTTTGACTTTCGGCGTTGTTTTAAGTTATGTTGAATTCTGGACAGTGCTATATGAGCTTTAATGTGAGGTTAAGAGTCTAAAATGACATGTTTAAGTGTTTTGAAGTTTGTTCATGAGTTGTAATGCTTCTATGCATGTTTTAGCCTTTTGACCTCAGAGTCAAGTTTTACAGACAATCAAAGTTAATGCTTAATTAAGTCAAAGTTAAATAAAGTCGTCAGCAAAGTTAAGTAACAATTATGGGCAAGTTATTTTTAAAGGAACTGAGTACTCATCAGGCCAAATGAGGTTAGCCATACGGGGGAGTATTATTGCCTAACGTTGTACTTCCATAGTGGATGTGACGATATGCTTCACTGTTTAGTTTTTGCTACCATTCCAAAAGAGTTAAAGAGCTAAGTTTGGACATGGGGTGGATGGAGACCATGTACCACTGTTTTTGAAAGACTAGTTATCTTTCTGTTAGAGTTCGGATTGTACGGGGAGCGCTACCTACTTGGTTGACGACCGTCTTTCCAAAGAGCCCGTTCACGTTTCCTATATCCTTTTCGAAGCAAGAAGTTATAATCAAGATGAAGAATTTTGAACTTATGAGTCATGAGTCTTAAAATGGAGTGAGAGTCTNAGAGTCTTGTTATGTGTATTTTGTGTGCTATGTGTGTGTCTCCGGGTTGTTATGTTTCTGCTATGTTGTGCATACTCAGCAGTGGTTGCTGACACATATATATTTCCATGTTTTTCTTGTTATGTTTTCTTGTTAAGCAGAATAAGTGCAGGTTGTTGAGCATATGCATGGTGAAGGGATTTTTCGAGAGGAGTGGATAATATTTGGTAGTTGTTTTGACTTTAGATTATTCTAGTGGTTTGGAATAAGGGCCGTGATGGTTCCAAGTTGTTAATTTAATGTTTGACTTAGTTGTAAAGACTTCCGCTGTGAGTTGTTTGACTTTTATAAAATGGTTTTAGTAAAGTGTGTTGTTTTACCTTAGCCTTAGCGTTGCAATTAGTTTTCATAATTAGTTGTGACGTGGCGGTAACATGCTCAAGTTCCTCTTGTGTTTATAGGTTTGAGGTAAGTTAGAAAGTGAGGAATTTGGGGGTGTTATAGAGTGGTNTAGGTAAGTAGAAAGTGAGGAATTTGGGGGTGTTACAGTAGACTCTGGCAGTTGAGGTGAACGTTTAGGCCTGTATATCTGGGAGCTTATACAACTCACTTGCAAGCATTGCTCTATTTTCTTCAACCCTACAAACAAATGAGAAACATATTATTAATTCAACTGATGTGTTAGCTAATAAGTTTAATCACTAAAATATTTGGAATCATTCCTTACTAATCCCGAAAACGTATGGCCTTGGCTCCTGAAGGCACTTGTATTAGTGTCGTAGTGTCAGTATGCGTCATAGAATGTGAAATAGGTTCTAGATAAGTGTGGTCCTGTGATGCTACGGATACATGCACTAATAAGATGCCATACACTGACTGGTGTATCTAGAATGTGAAATAGGTTAATCTGAATCCTATCGAATCATTGTTGGTTTAATTGTTTCAATTTAACCTAAGGAGTCATGCCATTATGGTGTGTTTATGCTAAAATCTGCTCTAGCTAGCAAACCTTAGCTGGTTCCGGCTATAGCTAAATAATTATTGATTTTGTTCGTTTTGATGCAGAAAGAAATAATGTAAAGGCGGGAGTGGGGGAGACACCAGATGTGGTGACGCGGAAAACCCCCCTAAATCAGGGTAAAAAAACCGCGGGTGGCTTTGAGTCCACCAGTCCACTAGTTAATAAGGTTGTTTACAGTTACAATGTATAATACTAGCTAGACCGCTATATAGTTCTAGCTTGTAATTGCTTAAGTGTCTAGCTTAAAGAATGTAAATAAAATACGGGTTGTGCGTACAAATAATGAATAATAACAAATGTATTGATTTTCTTCTGATTGCCTTGTGTATGTATCTTCTTTCTTCTCCCCTATTTATAGAATAACCGTGGATTTCTAGCCGTTATCTCTTCTTCAAGGTGGTTGCTCTTTGGGAATGCACCTAGCTTGATTTATGGGCTAGATTCAAGCCAGTTTGAAATGCGGATCCTATTCTTTGGGCACGATCTCCTCAATATCTTTGAACCAACTTCCACGTCCTCCCGCTTCTAGAATCCCTTTGGAATATTCTCCTTCTAACTCCTTGATTCTCGGACCTACTACCTTGACCGTGTCTAAGCTATAGCTGCTAGCTGGGTACGTGCGTAGCTGACAATCAAGCTAAATTATAGGTAGATTTTAGCCATAATAATTTGCCCCTAACTTGTAAGCTGGGAGCGCCCAGCTACCGGGTTGCAAGTTACCGTTGGGAGTCATCACAGTTTCCGAGAAGCAAACGGTTATAATTCAAAAGCAATAATTAATTTCTGAAAATAAATAAATAAAAGAAAGATATGAAAAGATTTGGCAGTTAAGAGAAGTAACCGTTATGTCCTTCTCCTCTCCCTATAAATACACTTCTTCCATTCTTCTTCTTCACTTTTGTCAATTTCCTTTAGGAAGAGAATTCAAAAAAGAAAAACTCGATCTTAGTTCTTTGTGATTTTGCGATTTTCCAAACATCTTTAGCTTATTTAGGTATTGAGATCTTTTCTTCCCCTTTTTATTTTACTTCCTCCTTTCTTTGCTTAGTTTTAGTTTAGAGATCATGGGTAGAGCTAAGGATGACATAGTTAGTGTGATAACAGAGGAACACCTACAACAAATTGCTATGATGGGTCTCTTCCCTGAGTCAGCTAGGCTAGTGGTCCCTACCTTCAGCCAACGGCCAGAAACTTGTCCTCCTGACCACGTATGTTTCTTCGAGTACCCTTTCACAATTGGGTTCTCCTTTCCTTTGGCCGGGTTAGTTAGGTCGATTTTAGAACGCTTAGGACTAAGTCCGGGATAGTTGCAACCTTCCTTTTGGAGGATTTGTAAGGTGATCGAGGAAAAAAGTGATAAGTTGGGGCTAGATTTTAATTTAGACGATTTGTTAGGTGTATATTCTATTAGGAAGGTAGGTCCTGGGTATGCTGCCTTAAAGGTCAGGGTAGCTAGGAACAAGTTAGTAGATGATGAGGGAGCGCCGGATAAGGGTTGGAAGAGTAGGTATTTCTTTGTGGAGAAGTCCTCCCTTGGTGAAGAGGGAAATTGGCTAGTTGGTGGCTGGAATGCTACAGGTATTAGTACCGTTTCTTTGCCTAGCTTTTAGCACTTTTATTAATCTGGTTCTTACTTGCTTTCTTTTGTAGTTCACCCCCCTCCTCCTCTAATCACGGAAAGTCTAGCTATCAGGGAATTCCTAAATCGCCCTATCGAAGAAAGGACTTTCGAAGCTGCCAGGGAACCCGCAACCACCGCTCCAGCTATGTCGTCTGGTAAGAGTTCCTTCTTGTTTGCTAGCAGTTGTGCTTCTAGTGGTTGTTCAGTTTTTGTTTAGTATTAATTTTGATGCTGACTTGGTCATGTTCCCTACAGGCTTAAAGGAAATGTCTTTCGAAGAGGCCAAGAGGAGGATTTCAAAGAGGAAGACCGCCAGCAGCAGCACCACTAGTTCAGCAAACAAGGGCTCGAGGCCTGTGGAAGCTGCGGCTATTATCCCTCCTCCTTCTAAGTTCCCTAGGTCTTCCGATCCTGTTCCGGTGGATGACTTGGAGCTATCCTTTCCTCCTACCTTCCTGGCTAAGGAAGGTGTAGAAGAAGGGATAGGGCCTCAGGTCGAGAAGCTGTTGTTCCCAGCTGCTAGGCAGCGCCTCAGCAATCTATCTCCCGAGGCTGTGCTGGGCCACACTCTCCAGGTTAGATGTTCCCCTAGTAAATTTTGTGTGTATGCTTTCTATTGCTTGCTTTTCCTAACTTGGTCTCACACAAGCTCTCCAAGACGTCCTGGCTGCTAAGGACTTGATGAAGAGTTTTACTGCCAAGCACGACCAGCGCTACTTAAGGTAAACAAGCTGACGGCGGAGAACGAACTCCTCAAAACGCAGCAAGTAGAGCTGAAGTCTAAGCCGTAGGAATACTTTAGGTGCATACTGGAGGAGAGGGAGAAAGAGTTGGAGGGCAAAAACGAGGAGCTGCTAAGCAAGAGCAAGAAGCTGGAGCAGGAGCTGGAGGACCTGAAGGAGGAAAGTAAGGATGTAGCTGCCTTTTCCCTTACGAGGGGAAGAGCTATGATAGCTTATGAAGTCTATCATAAGGAAGATACAGCTAAAGATTGCCAAGCCGTGGTGGACGAATACCTGGAACATTTTGGTAGTTTGGCTGACCTCCTTCCTACTTCCTCTGAACCGGTCGATGCTGCCCCTCTTGGTGATGCCGCTAGCTTGGCAGGTGAGGGGGAGGCAGCTACCGTGGGGGAGACTCCAGCCCCTGTAGCTGTCCTTCCTCCTGACGAAGGTCAAGCAGGGGAAGTTCTGGAGGCAGCTGATGAAGAAGCTTAGGATCATTCCTGCTTTTGTGTTTTAGATTAACTTTTTTAATTATTATATTTTATCAGACAATAGCCTCAAGGCCTTTTTTTTAAAATTTGTATTAATTTCGTACTTCTTTATTTGGAATACTTATTATGATTCTGCTATTTTTCATATGGTATTGTGGTTTGAAATCGTTGTGTGGATATTTGTGCTTGCTAGCTAGCTTTGGATTAAATTGTATGCATACCTTGTGTTGGGTAAGTGGTGAGATTATTTCGTAGGCCATCTGCGGGCGACTTGATTGTGTGTTCAGGTTGCTGGGGCAGCTTCCAACTAATATCCACTTTCCCTTTGTTAGCGTTATAGCTTTGAGTGGCGTATGGGCCTTAGTTGCTACTCTGCATGGAGTATCTGGACTCCATTGTGGCCTATCCGGGGCCTGCCTAAGTTGAAGTAGTTATTAGTTTATGTCGTTGGTGTTTCCACCAACAACTTGAAGTTGATCTTTCAATATTTTTATAGCGAACAAATTCAGGGCTAGGATAGTTGTGTTAGCTTTGCTTACTTACTAGCTGGGTCGTGCTTTTTGATCTGATCTAGAAGTGGTACACCTTCAGGTTGGATGCATTCCAGCTTCTAGGCACTTCTTTTCCTTGCGTTGTAGCTAACCTGTAAGCACCATTGCCTATGACTTTGGTGATTTGATATGGTCCTTCCCATTGCACAGCTAGCTTTCCAGCATTCTTTTCCCTGGTGTTGGCAAAAACTTTCCTTAATACCCAGTCTCCTAGCTGAAATGTCCTTGCTTTTACGTTTTTGTTGAAGCTTCTAGCTACTATATTCTATTGATCGGCCATTCTGATGAGTGCTATGTCCCTTAGCTCTTCTAAGGTGTCCAGATTGCTAGCTAGTTCTACCTTGTTTGCTTCTTGCGTCATTAGTCCATATCTGGCTGTTGGTGTGGCTATCTCAGCAGGTAGCACGGCTTCACATCCATAAACTAAGGAGAAGGGCGTTTGTTCTGTGTCTGCCCTAGGTGTGGTCCTATTGGCCCACAGGATCCTAGGTAGTTCTTCCACCCATCTCCCCTTCTTAGCTTCTAATCTTCTCCTGATCCCATTGATTATTGACTTGTTGCTGGATTCAGCCTGCCCGTTTGCTCGCGGGTACCTAGGGGTCGTCATAGTTAAGGTGATATTCCATTCGCTGCAAAATTCTCTTATCTTGACACTTATAAACTGGGACCCGTTGTCACACACGATCTCAGATGGAACCCCGAACTTGCATATTATGTTGTTCCAGATAAAGGAGACTACTTCCTTGTCTCTTACCTGCTGGTAGGCATCCGCTTCGATCCATTTGGAGAAGTAACCTGTTAGTGCTAGCATGAGTACCTTATGACCTGGAGCTGGTGGTAGTTTTCCCACGATATCCCTTCCCCATTTCATGAAAAGCCATGGCATTAGTGTTGGGTGCAAAACTTCGGAGGGTTTGTGAGACATGCCAGCATGCCTTTGGCAGCTGTCGCATCTACCTACGTATTTGTCTGCGTCCTGTCTGACGGTTGGCCAATAGTATTCGTAGCTAAGGATTCTGTTTGCTAGTGACCTTCCAGCTATGTGCGATCCACATTGGTCGTCGTGGAACTCCTTTAGCTGCTTCTGCCATTCTTCTTTTTCCAAGCATCTTTGGAGTATTCCCCTAGCTGACATCTTGAACAGTATTCCCTGGACGAGCTGGTACCTGGATGCCTTGAACCTAATCTTTCTGGCTTCTAGCTTGTCTTCCGGCAAGATGTCATGCTGCAGATAGTCGTAGAGTGGTTTGGTTCATGATTGGTTGTTGGTGGCCACTTCTTGGTTGGTCGTAGTGAGTACTAGCTGATTTATGTTTTTGTTTATAGCGGGGCCAGCTAGGTGAACTATGGGTATAGACGTCAGGTTGCTCTTTCTCAGGGTCGATCCCAGATTAGCTAAGGCATCAGCTTGGGTGTTCTGATCTCTTGGTATCTGAGTGATTTTGAAGGGGGTGAAGTGAGCTGATGTTTGTTTGGCTAGCTCTAGGTAGCTCATTTTGGAGTCTTTAGCTGTGAACTCCCCTGTGACTTGGCTGACTATAAGCAAGCCGTCACTGTACACCTCTAAGCCTGTTGCCCCCAAGTCTTTAGCCATTGTCATTCCTGCGATCAACGCCTCGTACTCTTCTGCATTGTTAGTTGCTTTAAAGTCGCAAGCGATGGATCATACTATCTTGTCCCCTTGTGGCGACTTTAGTACTATTCCTAGCCCTGCGCCTCTGAAGTTGGAGGAGCCGTCTACAAACATCTTCCATACATGGTTGTTTTGTACCTGGTTGACTTCCTTCATTTCTAACTGTGCAGCTTGTTCTAGGTCAGGACTAAAGTCGGCCACAAAGTCTGCTAGCGCTTGAGACTTGATTGCAGTTCTTGGATGATATCTTATGTCGTAGCTGCTCAATGTGATTGCCCACTTTGCCATTCTGCCAGATAACTCCGGCCTTTTTAACACAGTCTTAATAGGATAGTTAGTCATGACTAGTATAGGATAAGACTCGAAATAGTGTCTAAGTTTCCTAGATGCCGTTACTAGAGCTAAAACAAGTTTTTCGAATGAGAAATATCTAGTCTCGGCATGTAAGAGTGACTTGCTGACATAGTAGATGGGGAGCTGCTGGTTGTCAGCTTCCCTAGCTAGGACCGCGGTTACAGCCTTACCACTGACTGCTAGGTACAAGTGTAAGCACTCTCCAGCTTGAGCTTTAGATAGTAGGGGTGGCGACATTAGGTACCGTTTTAATTCTTCTAAACCATTTTCGTGGTCATCTGTCCATTTAAAACCTTCATTTTTTCTTAAGACGTTATAAAACAAATGACATTTGTCAGATGACCTTGAAATAAAATGGTTTAATGCAACTACTCTGCCAGTTAGCTTCTGAACCTCTTTTAAATTTTTAGGTGATTGTATATTTATTATAGCTCTTACCTGGTCGAGGCATGCTTCGATGCGTCTTTCGGTTACTATGTAACCTAGAAACTTACCTGCAACTACTCCGAACGAGCATTTTGAAGGGTTGAGCCTCATGCTGTATTTCCTTAGAACCTCGAAGGTTTGCCTTAGGTGCTCTATGTGATCTTCAGCTTTCTTGGACTTCACTAGCATGTCATCTATGTACACCTCCATTGTATCTCCTAGCTGGTCTTTAAACATTTTGTTGACCAGCCTTTGATAGGTAGCTCCAGCGTTCTTCAATCCGAAGGGCATGACCATGTAGCAATATATTCCTTTGTCCGTCATGAAGGCCGTCTTCTCTTGATCTTCTGGGTGCATTAGTATTTAATTGTACCTAGAATAGGCATATAAGAAGGTGAGCATCTCGTGTCCTGTTGTTGCGTCTACCATAGTGTCTATATGTGGTAGGGGGAAAGGGTCCTTCGGGCATGCCTTATTTAAATCTGTGAAGTTGATGCAAACTCTCCATTTACCGTTCTTTTTGCTGACCACCACTACGCTAACTAGCCAATCGGGATACTTCACTTCCCTTATCTTCCCAGCTTCTAAAAGTTTTTGTACCTCATCGTTGATTACTTGGTTTCTTTTAGGCGCGAATTTCCTCCTCTTTAGCTTTATCGGCTTCATAGCTGGATCCACGTTCAGCTTGTGTGTGATGACTTCTGGGTCTATACCTACCATGTCTTCGTGTGACCATGGGAAACAATTTCTGTTCTCTCTTAGGAAGTCTAGGATTCTCCTTTTCTGGCCTTCGTTTAGGCTGGCTCCTAGCTGGACCACTTGCTTCGGCTTGGAGGGATCGAGCGCCACTTCATCTAGCTGTAGCTCGCTAGGTCCTACTGGCGCTAACCCTTCCTGTAATTGCTAGATGTTTTCCAGCTTCAGTTTCAACGTCCTTTTGTAGCAATTTCTCGCTATCTTTTTGTCCCCTACTATTGTTAGGACTCCCCATGGTGAAGGGAATTTCAGTGCTTGGTGGTATGTAGATGGTACGGCCTTCATTTTGTGGATCCAAGGGGTCCCTAGGATGACGTTGTATGCGGAGGGACAATCTAACACGTTGAACCTGCTTGTCATGTTCACTCCTTCTGCCCAGGTTGTCAGGTTGATTTCTCCTTCCGTGTGCTTTGTTTCTCCGCTGAACCCTACCAACACTTTAGGTGTCTTGGTGATGTCAGCGTCTTTCAATCTGATATACGTGTTTTATGTTGTGTTTTTCCCTCATTTTCGGTTGATTCTTGTGCTAAATAATTAAGTTTGTGGCTTCGTTTTGATTAAATATCGTCTTTCGATGTTAAGTTATGTTTTGGAACGGTTTTAGCATCTTTAGTTGACTTTTAGAACCTTCTACGATTATTTTATACTTTTTCGGTTATTACGCGTGGTTTTCGGTTTTGTTTATATGTTAAAGGAGCGTAATAGAGAGTTATGAAGTCATTTGAAGCTAAAACGAGCCAAAAAGCATTTGCCTTGGGATGCGTGCCAAGTTACGAGAAGCCATAAACGAGATTCGAAGAATCGAGCGAAGAGTTAAGGAAGATCGTCAAAATGTAGTTGTATAAGCTTCATGCGAGCGCAGCCTTTAACCATCATATGTTCTATGCGGGCGCAACATAAAACAGCAGCTTCAGAAAAGCCAAAATAGGCTAGCTGCGGGCGCAGGGAGTAAAGTGGGTTTGTTCCCCGCGGGCGCAGGTCGCCGTTTTCTCGCCCCGATTGACTTTTCCGTGCGGTTTTTGCTCATGGGTTTTAATTAATTAAAAACCCAAATCCTATATATACTCTATGTAAAGGGGGCACGAACCTAACTAGTTTTTATCATAGTTTTAGACCTAGGATTCCAAAATTACTTTTTCTCTCTAGAATTTTAGGATTAATTACTTTGTTCATGAATTCAAGCTTTCAATCAATGCAATTCAATCTTTATTTTGGTAATCTCTTTCCTTATGCTTTTTAATTCATTTAGATTCATGATTCTCTTTAATCTCTTAGTTTTTAGTTTAGATTAATTAGTTTTGCTATTTTGATTCTTAATTTAGTTTTTTTTTTAGTAATTAATTTAGTTTTAATTGATTCCTTGTTCTTGATCATGTTGTTTAAATTCAATTTTGCTTTTGTTCCGATCCCTTAATTATGAGTGAATAGTCGTTTTCTATAGGGTTAGGGGAACTATGATCATGAATTGAATTTAAATTAAGTTTTCTAATTAGTTCTTGGCTTCTAATTAAATTCCTATTATTGATTTCTAGCGATTGCAATTAAATTGTGGCCAGATTTAGTTGTAAGTCAAGTTATTGTTCAAATCGAGGCCGAGAGGTAAAATTACCACAATTAGACCACTGAATAATAGGCAAAAACGAATTTATGCGAGCGAGAGCCGGTAAAGGAGTTTTGAGGGAGTCTAAGTTCGAGAGAATTAGTGAGCCCTAGTTCAATGAATGCCAATGAATTGGTTAGCGAGCGTTAATTTAGTTTGTTGATTGATCATAGTGAACCGATAGCCCTAGGTTTCCATTAATAGAGTTTAATCGTTAATTTCCCGTCATTTCCTTAGTTTCAATTCTTAGTCTTCTTAGTTTTAGAGACCATTTACCGAAATTTCCACCAAGGCCCCTTACACGCTTTAGGCTTTTTAGAGCTAATAGAATTTAATAGCTTCCCTGAGGATTCGATCCCTACTTCCCTAGCTATATTAGTTAGAGTTGTCCGGTTATTTTTGAGAGGTGTGCGACAACCTGTTCAAATTTTGGCGCCGTTGTCGGGGAGGCAATTTTTAATTCTATTAGTCTTTTATTTCTATTTTCAGTTTTATTTCTTCACCCCAAGGAGCCTTCACGTTCTTCGAGGTAGTTTTCATTTCGGTTTTGAGTTTCGATTGTGTGCAGGTATTAGGTTGTATGCCGGTTTGGATTGACCCTGAACCGGAAAGATCGTTGCATAAGAGGAGTCGTAGAAGGAAGTGGAGATCACGAAGAAGCATTCTTTCTGAACGAACACTTGTTGATTTGACACAATTATTTGTTGAGTTGAACATTTTCGATAGTTCAGACAAAGAGGAAGAGATGTCAGGATCATAGTTCAACGAGAATAACCCACCACGGGATGATGCACCACCGCCGCCACTACCACAAGCAAGATCCTTAAAAGACTATTCTCAGCCGAGTTCTGCAACAGTGGGAGGTGGATACCGAGTTCTTGATATAGAGGCCCTGAATTTCGAATTGAAGCCAGCTTTGGTGAACATGGTTGAAAGGAATCCATTTGCAGGCACAATGAAAGCAGATCCGAACTTACATTTGAATAACTTCATTCAGTACTGCAATACAATCAAGCAAGCTGGTGTATCTCAAGATTACATACGACGTACGATGTTTCCATTTTCGTTAAAGGAGAAAGCTCGATCTTGGTTGAATGGTCTAAACATGGATACTATTAATAATTGAGATGACTTAGCTCTTGCTTTTCAAAGGAAGTACTATTCTCTGGACAGAACTGCACAACTTAGGAGTCAAATTACGAATTTTAACCAAGAAACAGATGAAACTCTTTATGATGCATGGGAGAGATTTAAGGATTTATTGAGAATGTGCCCTCATCATGGACTTGAGAAGTGGTTTTTAGTGCAATCATTATATAATGGTTTGGGTAATGAGAGTAGAACTTTGCTTGATTCTGCTGCTAGTGGTCGATTTATGAACCAAGAAGTCAATGCTGCTTATGATTTAATTGAGGAGATTGCTATTCATAATTCTCAATTTGGTAATCCTAGAGGACATGCTAAGAGAGGAGGAAAACATGTGATAGATGACAAATATGAGAGTTTGGCTTCACAAATCAATGCAATTCATGAGAAGCTAGACAAAATCAACACACCATCCTCCAATCCAATGACAGTAGCTGCAATGGCCACATTCGGGAGCTACATATGTCTTTTGTGATTTATGTGGTTCTTTTGGGCATGGTATGCAAGCATGTCATAGTTCTATGGAGCAAGTATGTGCATTTCAAGCTTACAAGAATAACCCATTTTCCAACACCTACAATCCTGGTTAGAAAGATCATCCATACTTCTTCTACAAGAATACTAGCAATGTTCAAAATCCGCAGCAGCAGCCTCATTTTGTACCACAGCAACAACAGCAGATTCAACGGTTTGCTCCACCTTAACCACCGGGTTTCAGTAGACCACCACCTCCAGCACCACTCTCAGCACCTCCACAGCCATCTAGCAATGACTATTTAGAACTGAAGAACATGATGATGCAGATGCAGAAAGCCATGGAAGCTATGCAGTCCCACAATCGACAATTGGAGACTCAAGTAGCACAAATTGCTCAATCATCAGCACAAAGGCAACAAGGCCAACTTCCTCCTCAACCTGCTCCATCAAATGNAACTTCCTCCTCAACCTGCTCCATCAAATGCTTCATCAAGCAATCCACCTCGTGATCATTGCAATTCCATTGAAACAAGGAGCGGTACTTACTATGAAGGTCCTAGAATGCCTGATGATGATGCTAACAAGGCTGCAGATGGAACACAGAAGACTAGTTCGATTGTTATTGAAGACCTTGAGGAAGCAGTTGCAGAAAAGGAGAAGGAAGCATCAAAGAAGCAAGCTCCAGCAGCAGATTCAGTTACCGATACGATTCCTCCCTCAAAGGTGCCGTTACCCTTTCCGAACAGGGTAACCAGGAGTAAGAATGATAATCACTTTCGTAAATTCCTTGACATAGTTAAAAATTTGCAAGTTACTATACCTTTCACTGATTTAATTACTCAAGTGCCTACTTATACTAAATTTTTGAAAGATATTTTAAGCAGGAAACGTGAGTTGAATGTAACAGAGACAGTTGCACTCACCGAGGAGTGCAGTGCNAGTGCGATCCTTCAAAATAAATCTCCTCCTAAGTTGAAGGATCCAGGCAGTTTTTCAATTCCATGTAATATAGGTCCTTTATTTATTGATAAGGCTCTATGTGATTTAGGAGCTAGTGTAAGTGTGATGCCCTTATCAATTTGCAGGAAGCTTGACATGGGAGAACTTAAATTTACTAATGTTACTTTGCAGATGGCAGATAGAACTGTAAAATACCCTAAGGGTGTTTTAGAAGATGTACCTGTTAGAGTAGGTAAATTTTTTATTCCTGTTGACTTTGTTGTCCTTGATATTGATGAGGATGCTCATATCCCCATCATTCTAGGTAGAACTTTCCTACATACTCTAGGTGTCGTCATTGATGTTAAAAATGGAAATTTGACTCTTTCTGTAGGGGATGACAAGGTGACATTCAATCTTAATAATGCAGTAAAAAAACCCATGATAGAGCAGTCATGTTATAGGATCGATATTATTGGTGAAATTGTTTTGGATGACATGCCTCGATCCCTTACAAAGGATCCCCTAGAGGCCATTTTGTGTTTGGATGCTAATGCAGGTGAAGGAGATTCAGAAATTGATGCTATAGGCCACGAATTAAACAATGAGAAGATGACTTTAGAGGAGAGCCAAAGGTATCAATCATTGCCTCAGCAATCATATGCCATCAAAGAGGTAACACAGCCCGAAATGAAACCCCTTCCCCCTAATATAAAATATGCTTTTCTAGATGATGCCGAGTTGTATCCAGTCATAGTTAGTTCTAAACTTACCGATAGTCAACTTGAAAAGTTGCTTAGCTTGCTGTGCTTAAAACTCACAAAAAGGCTATTGGTTATACACTTGATGATCTAACTGGAATAAGTCCTGATTTTTGCATGCATATAATTCATCTAGAAGATGGCCATAACCCTTGTATACAGGGACCAAGGAGACTTAACCCTAACATGCAAGAAGTGGTGAAGAAAGAGGTTCTCAAACTTCTTGATGCAGGTATCATTTAAGCTATGCCAGATTCTCAATGGGTAAGTCCAGTACAGGTAGTCCCTAAGAAGGGGGGAACAACTGTTGTGCGAAATGATAAAAATGAACTTATCCCCACTAGGGTTGTTACAAGCTGGCGAATGTGCATTGACTACCAGAAATTAAATGTTGCCACCAAAAAGGATCATTTCCCTCTACCTTTTATTGATCAAATGTTAGAAAGGCTAGCAACTAATAAATATTTTTGTTATCTAGATGGTTATTCTTGATTCTTCCAAATACCTATCCATCCTGATGATCAATCCAAAACTACATTTACATGCCCCTATGGCACCTTTGCTTACCGTAGAATGCCTTTTGGTCTATGTAATGCCCCTGCTACCTTTCAAAGATGTATGATGGCTATATTTTCTGAGTTCATAGAGTCTAGCATGGAAGTCTTCATGGATGATTTTAGTGTCTATGGTACTGATTTTGATTCATGTTTGGCTAACCTAACTAAAGTGCTTAAAAGATGTGAACAGGTGAATTTGGTCCTCAATTGGGAGAAATGTCACTTTATGGTGACGGAAGCGATTGTCTTAGGACATCTAGTCTCTGAAAGAGGTATTGAAGTAGATAAAGCTAAAATCCAAGTTATTGAACAATTACCTCCACCAGTAAGTGTAAAAGGTGTTAGAAGCTTTCTAGGTCATGCAGGGTTTTACCGTAGATTCATCAAAGATTTCTCTAAAATTTCTAAACCTTTAACACAATTGCTATTAAAAGATGTCGAGTTTAATTTCACCGATGAATGCCTTGAATCTTTTAATTTGATCAAACACGCACTAATCTCAACACCAATCATTCGATCACCCGATTGGGAATTACCTTTTGAAATTATGTGTGATGCTAGTGACTATGCTGTAGGTGTCGTGTTAGGTCAGAGGAAAGACAAGATTTTGTATGCTATTTACTATGCTAGTAAGATTTTAGATCCAGCTCAAATTAACTATGCAACAACTGAAAAAAGAACTGCTTGCTATAGTGTATGCTCTCGATAAATTTCGCTCTTATCTTATAGGTTCGAAAGTTATTATTTACACTGACCATGCAGCTTTAAAGTACTTACTTGGCAAGAAAGAAGCAAAACCGAGGCTTATTAGGTGGATTTTGCTCCTTCAAGAGTTCGATCTAGAAATCCGTGACAAGAAAGGTGCAGAGAATGTGGTTGCAGACCACCTATCTAGGATTCGATATGAAGATGGAGAGATTTCAACTCCTATTGATGACTCTTTTCCTGATGACCATCTTTTGGCTGTGATTTCTAGCACTCCATGGTTTGCTGATTATGCTAATTATGTAGTTGGAGGAGTGTTTCCTCCCGATCTTACTTATCAGCAATGGAAAAAGTTTTTACATGATGTTAGGCGTTATTTTTGGGATGACCCTAGTTTGTTTCGTGAGTGTGCAGATGGCTTATATCGCAGGTGTGTACCAGATTGGGAGGTCTATGGAGTTCTGCACCATTGCCACTCATCACCTTATGGAGGACATGCCGGACCCGCCAAAACAATGTTTAAGGTGTTGCAATCCGGGTTCTATTGGCCTACGATAGTCAAGGATGCTAGAGACTTTGTCATGTCTTGTGATTCGTGCCAACGGACAGGTAATATGTCAAAAAGGCATGAAATGCCTCAAACAGGTATTTTAGAAGTTGAAATCTTCGATGTTTGGGGTATTGATTATATGGGTCCATTCCCTTCTTCTAACGGTAATCGTTTTATATTGGTCGCTGTGGATTATGTTTCCAAATGGGTGGAAGCAATTGCTTCTCCCCATAGTGATGCTAACACCGTTCTAAGAATGTTTAAGCAGGTTATTTTTCCTAGGTTCGGAGTCCCTAGAGCTATCATCAGTGATGGGGGAACGCACTTTCATGAGAAAAGGTTGNAGAGAAAAGGTCTGATAAGCTGCTGGAGAAATACTGTGTTTACCACAGGACTGGATTGGCATATCAGCCACAAACCAGCGGTCAAGTCGAGGTTTCAAACCGAGAAATCAAGTCCATTCTAGAGAAGACGGTTGCGAAATCGAGAAAGGATTGGAGTAGCAAGCTTCATGATGCTTTATGGGCGTACAGAACAGCATTTAAAACTCCAATTGGCACTTCCCCATATAGACTAGTTTATGGAAAAGCGTGCCATCTTCCAGTAGAACTTGAATACAAAGCTTATTGGGCAATCAAGGAATTAAACATGGATGCTAAGCTTGCGGGTGAAAAACGGTTGCTACAGTTGAATGAATTAAATGAATTTTGGCTAGAAGCATATGATAGTGCCAAAATATATAAAGAAAACACGAAAAAATGGCACAATAAACGAATCAAGAAAAGGGAGTTTCAAGTCGGTGATAAGGTTCTATTGTTTAACTCAAGACTTCGATTATTCCTTGGAAAGCTGAAATCTAGATGGAGTGGCCCCTTTACAGTCATAAATGTTAGCAAATTTGGCTATGTTGAAGTTCAAAGTGAAAAGGGTGAAATATTTAAAGTTAACGGTCAACGGTTGAAGCCATACTATGAAGGAGATGTCATCGGTTTGGTTGAAGTCATCCAACTCGATGATCCCAAGACACCTTGATCACTAATGCAGCCATGGTCAAGCTAGTGACCTTAAAAGAGCACTCCTCGGGAGGCAACCCGAGCTTTCTATCCCTTCTTTTCTCTTTTTGCATGTTTTTGCGTGTTTTTGTGTGTTTTCGTAGTTTAGTTTAGCTTAGTTTAGCTTTTGCTTTGATTTTATGAAGTCTAGCTAAGGGTCTAAGTGTTTAATGTTTAATTGGGGTAATTAAGGAGAGTTTAAGAGTTAAAACGTGCTTAAGTGTTGATTAATAATAATAATTTATAAGTTAATGCATTAACTAGGGAGAAAAAGAAAAAAATCAGCAAAATAGAGCTGTAGAGAGTACCTGCGGGCGCAATAGTCAAAACCCATACTCTTCTATGCGCTCGCATTTTAAAACAGAAGCTCAGCATTTCTCTACAGACGTCACCTGCGGGCGCAGCCCTCACTTTGCTTTTCTTCGCTGCGGGCGCAGGGGACACCTGCAAGCTTCCGTTCGTTTTTTTTTTCCTTTTCCTCGCGTGGCCTCATAAACCTACCCGTGTTATATTTTTTCAGCCCCCCCCCCCCCTCCTTATTATTATTATCTTTATATTATTACTATTATTATTATCATTATTATTATATCCTTTTATTATCAATATTATTTTTTTATTTCCTAAACTCTCAATCTTCTTCTTCCTCTCTCACACCATTAAAACCCCAAAAACCTTCAACTTCAAATCACCATAACTCACTCCATACTACTCCAAATCACTTCAAATTTTAACACAACACTCCTCTCACTACTCTAAACAACGAATTGGAGTTAAAATTTGGAAAAAAAATCAAGAATTGCATAACCTAGGGTTCAAAATTTGAATTCGACTTGGGTTTGATTTGTGGGTTGCTTCTTCAATTTTCTTCAAATTTCTTGCTCTATTATCATCTACTAAGGTATAATTTCCTTTTTATCCAATTTATATGAAGTTTTCATGAATTTTCAATTTTTGGGTATTTTTATTACGAATTTAATTGGTCACTCTAAACTTGATTGTTGTTGTTCATGAGTGTTTACTAGCTATTTTTATGCTTCATTATCATGTTTGGAGTTGTTAGTTATAAGTAATTGGAAGTTTTTGTGCTTTATGGATTGAGCAAGATTTCCATGAAATTTCCAATGATCATTCATGAAGTTGTTGTTATTTAGGAGTGTTAACTAGTTAAATTCATGTTTAAAGTCTTTAGAATGCTTAAAATCATGCTTATGATTACTTCATTACTTACTTAGAACTATAGCTTCACTCATGAATTTTTACTAGCAACTTTCATGTTGAACTTTATGCTTTTAAAATGGTTAAGTAGTTGCTACTTGTTTTAACTAGTCATTCTTCTTTGCTCTTAGAGTCTCATTGAAGTTGTTTGGATGTGTTAAGGCATTAATTATTCAATGGTTGAGTTTATATAATGGCGTAAGTTGGTTTTTGGTGTTGCACTTGATNTTTTTGGTGTTGCACTTATGCTCTTTTATGAATATGAGCTTGGACATGTTGGTTTTGGAGGCATAGTATGCAAGTAATTTAATGCTTAAGTTTGAACGTTTTTTTGGTTGCACTCTTGGCTTTAGTTGATTAGAACTTTGTAGTTCTCATTGGGTTAGTTGCATTTACAAACGGGTCATGCCGAAATTTCCGCAGAATCCTGTTTGTAACTGTGATTATATGATGACTACAATGCCTTGATTTCCTTCTTTGATCATGCTTTCACATCTTATTATTCTTTATGCTTTCATGATTTTGGTTTCGAGACTTGCTTTAATGGAATGCTAATCTCTGTCCTTCCTGCATATGTCTTGTAGGATCATGAGGAAATCAATTGGCAAACTACTTGGCGGAGGCCCTAAGAAGTCTCAGAAAACTGGGGCATCCTCTTCAGCTTCAAAGGGAAAGCAGCCATCCTCCTCCAAAACACCACCTCAGAACCGTTAGGACAGACAGAAACGGCTTGATAAGCTCTCCAAAAGAACAATCAGGTCCACACGGTTCTTCCACAAAGAAACATGTGACAAGCTTGGTATCACCGATCAAGTGATGAGAATGGCTTACCGGGTCGGATAGGGAAACTGGATCAACGCCACTATGCCCGGCCCTGATGGAAAAACCCAGCAGGTCCCACACACATACCGGGAGCTCACCCTGGAGTTCCTATCCAGTTACCACTTCCATGTTTCCCAGGAGACTCCTAGTGCTGAAACAAAGACACACATTAGTTTCACCATCTTCGAGCAGCACTATGAGATGGATGTTGATGAACTAAATGAGCGATTTCTATCGAACCCCGAGAATACAGTTTGGTCTACAGCTGAGCATGAGTGGGGACCGTACTTTGAGGGAGCCTAGTGGGAGAGAATCACTGATGGCAGCTCCACCTTCACTTCTACCACAACCAAAGCATCAGAGGTACAGCACCCTGCCCTTCGGTATTTCCTGCGGTTCGTGGTTTACTGCTTATTTTCTAGAGGAGAATTAGGGCAAGTTTACCCTGATGAGATCAGACTATTATGGATGGTGACAGAGGGATATGCTAGACAGCCTCTCCATTATAGCTTCGGATTCATTCTAGCCCGCCGGTTTGCTGAAATTGCAGAGGGGATCACTAACACCGGTACTATCTATATCGATGGCATGACTACATGGCTGGCCCACACCCTAGGTCATACGGAGCAGATCCACCAATTAAACCCGATCGAGGAAAACCCCTACCTCGACATGACTGCCCTGAGAGTTGCTAACTTCCTTAGACACTATCAAAGAGAGCACAGAGAGAAGTTTGTTTGGTGTGTTCGGGAAATTTCATGGTGCTACTTGCCTAATGCCTATGTTAGCCTCACCTACCAGGAGCACCCGGACGGCCAGAACCCTTGGAGGATCCCACCTGACAACATCCCACTACAGGAGAGAGCAGATTCAGAGAAGAGGGCCGTGCAGATGGTCAACCTAATTCAGCAAGCAGGCGGCCAGGCCCAATCCACCAGCCCCACCACGACCTGAGCCACCACGACATAGCTATGCTGGTCACTCCTCCTCCACTTTCAACATGACCCCCCTGATGAACCGATTTGATGATATGCATCTCTATAACCAACAGCGGTTCGACAGGATAAATCATTCCCTTCGAGGACTCCGCTCTGATGTTGATTTACTACAGAGAGTCCAGTGGAGGGAGCACACGAGCAATGTTGAAGCTGGGACGGTTCAGGGATTCCCGAACCATCCTAACTGGCCACCTACATACGACCCTAGCACTGAGCCCACCTCTTACCCCTATCAGCCGTTCTATGACCAGTACTATCCTAGGTACTGGGGACCCGGTCAGTAGAGCTCGGCTTCGCCTCCTTCCTCTGCTTTGTATGGTTATTTGTCCCGGGACGGGACAAAAATTTGGTTTAGGGGGAGGACTTATGTATTTTTGTACTTTTTGCTTAGTTTTTTTTTTTCTTTTTTGCTTTGTTTTCTTTATTCTTTTTCTTTTTCTTATTCCTTTTTTTGTTTACCTTTTTCCTTGGAGATTGGTTTGTTTCTTTTCCTTTTTCAGGATTTAATTCGAGCGGGATGTATTATTTATTCAGTACTTAGTTGGACTCCTGTTATGAATTGATACCGGCTTGGTTAGATCATTCCAACTTCTCCTTTGTTTTTCTGTTTGTGTGCTTAGTTAGTTTTAAATGCTTTCTTAGTTTAGTTTTATTGCTTTCTTAGGACTGTTGCATGGTTTGTACCATTCATTAGGAATTGGAGTTTACATGTGACCAAAAAGATTATACTGTTTTCTTAGGTTTAATTTTAGAGAGAATTGGCTTAATGGATTATTCGTGTCCCAGTTGAGTTTTATTATCGGAATTGACTACTTCTGTACCCCTATGCTTATTTTGAAAACTTTATGACTCTTGACTGCGGATGGATCCACATGTGTGATTTGTTGGCTATGACTTGAATTTGATTGCTTGATTTCCTTTTATTGGTCAACTCTTNTATTAGTCCAGTCCTCTCAACCTTGCTTGGGTCTTGGACTTGAACTGTGTTAACGGGAGGATTCGAGCCACTTTTGAATATAAATTCATTCATATTTTATTTTCAAGTGTGCTTAGTTCCTGGTGCAATTATGATCTTGGTTTTGACTTTGGATTCTAGTAGCTTTAATTGTGGATTTTGTGTATGTTGCGCATGATAAAAGGTTCTCATTTCTTCTTTTGAGCTTCAGAATTTCATTTCCCACATTTAAATTTTCCCTTGATCCCATGTTTTGAGCTTTTATCCCTTTCATTTGTATTTTGGCCACATTACAAGCCTATTAGCCCTATTACATAATGCATTATATGCCCAAACTTGTTTTGGGGGAGTTGAAGTAGTTGTGATGTTGTTAAAATAAAGTTTTGAAGGGTGTTATAGAGGATTGATGGTGAAATAGTGGAAATGTTATTGATGAAAGTTAAATTATAAAGTTTCACATATAAGGCTCTGCATACCAATGTCTAGGCTGTTGTAGTTAATTAAAAAGTCATATTTTATTCATGGCCTAGTTATGTATGTGTGATGATTATGTTTATTGTTTATTGAATTTTAAGCAAAAACAAATCATTAAGAGTCGTGAAACTATGTTTTATTATGCATGAAAAATAAAGTGAAGAAAAATAATTATGAAAGCATAATAAAGTTGAAAAAAAAAGGAAAGAAGTTTAAAGTTTGTGAAGTAGTGGTTGATGATTGAATTATGAGATTTATGGTGTTAATGTGAAAAATAAAGAAAAGTTTGGTTTGATTTGGTTGAATTGGATGTTGGGGAATGTTGATAATTTTCCTCAATTTTATATGCGTATACCCCGCATTTCACCACATTATCCCAAATTTTTATCCTACCCATCACCCTAGCCACGTTACAAGCTTATAAAAGTCCTTTTTGATCTTCGTGCACATGCTATGGTTATTGTGAAGNCCGTGCACATGCTATGGTCATTGTGAAGTGAATCCTTTGTCAAGGTCGTAGAGTATTAATTGCATTCCGAGTCGACATTTAGGATGAGTGGATACCCTCAAACACTTGCATGAGGTGTGAGATGTGGGTTTCGGGTTCTTAAAATTGCATTTAAACACATTTTGCATTGCATTCCACATTTGGTTGGGAGGTGAGGGTTAGAGCTTCATTGTTATAAGCTCATCATTAATTGTGTGGAGTGACAACCCGTGAGCTACTCTAGTCATCGATTCATTAAACTTGCTTGGTTGGTTTTGTTTGACCCGTATTTAGGATGGACGGTAATTGGATGCTTGATTGGCTAGCCTTGATCCATGTGTCTTCGGATATTCTCTTGAGTTATGATGCCTATTTCGTTTTTATGGGGTGTAGCCAATTTCGTTGTGTTTTGCTCGGGACGAGCAAAGGTTCGGTTTGGGGGAATTTGATATACGTGTTTTATGTTGTGTTTTTCCCTCATTTTCGGTTGATTCTTGGGCTAAGTAGTTAAGTTTGTGGCTTCGTTTTGATTAAATATCGTCTTTCGATGTTAAGTTATGTTTTGCAACGGTTTTAGCATCTTTAGTTGACTTTTAGAACCTTCTACGGTTATTTTATACTTTTTCGGTTATTACGCGTGGTTTTCGGTTTTGTTTATATGTTACAGGAGCGTAATAGAGAGTTATGAAGTCATTTGAAGCTAAAACGAGTCAAAAAGCATTTGCCTCGGGATGCGTGCCAAGTTATGAGAAGCCTTTAACCATCATATGTTCTATGCGGGCGCAACATAAAACAGTAGCTTCAGAAAAGCCAAAATAGGCTAGCTGCGGGCGCAGGGAGTAAAGTGGGTTTGTTCCCCGCGGGCGCAGGTCGCCGTTTTCTCGCCCTGATTGACTTTTCCGCGCGGTTTTGCTTCATGGGTTTTAATTAATTAAAAACCCAAATCCTATATATACTCTATGTAAAGGGGGCACGAACCTAACTAGTTTTTATCATATTTTTAGACCTAGGATTCCAAAATTACTTTTTCTCTCTAGAATTTTAGGATTAATTACTTTGTTCATGAATTCAAGCTTTCAATCAATGCAATTCAGTCTTTATTTTGGTAATCTCTTTCCTTATGCTTTTTAATTCTTTTAGATTCATGATTCTCTTTAATCTCTTAGTTTTTAGTTTAGATTAATTAGTTTTGCTATTTTGATTCTTAATTTAGTTTTTTTTTAGTAATTAATTTAGTTTTAATTGATTCCTTGTTCTTGTTCATGTTGTTTAAATTCAATTTTGCTTTTGTTCCCTTAATTATGAGTGAGTAGTCATTTTCTCTAGGGTTAGGGGATCTATGATCATGACTTGAATTCAAATTAACTTTTCTAATTAGTTCTTGGCTTCTTATTGAATTCCTATTATTGATTTCTAGCGATTGCAATTAAATTGTGGCCAGATTTAATTGTAAGTCAGGTTATTGTTTAATTCGAGGCCGAGAGGTAAGATTACCACAATTAGACCACTGAATAATATGCAAAAACGAATTTATGCGAGCGAGAGCCGGTAAAGGAGTTTTGAGGGAGTCTAAGTTCGAGAGAATTAGTGAGCCCCAATTCAATGAATGCCAATGAATTGGTTAGCGAGCGTTAATTTAGTTTGTTGATTGATCATAGTGAACCGATAGCCCTAGGTTTCCATTAATAGAGTTTAATCGTTAATTTCCCGTCATTTCCTTAGTTTCAATTACAACCTGTTCACAATCCCATCTCTTTCAGTGCGCTCTTGAAGATAATGTTGGTTGAGCTCCGTTATCTACCATCACTCTCTTGATGAGGCAGTTACTGATTTGTAAGGAGATTACTAAGCCATCATGATGATCTTCTTCTTCTAGCTCACCTCCATCAAAGGAAATGGTCATGTTCTTCGGCTTCCTTTCTTCCTCCGATTTCAAGCTGTCCGGCTTGCTTGGAGTTCCTGTTCCATCTCTAGCAAAACGCTTTGCAGCAGAGTAGGTAAGTCCGTAAATTTCAGACCCACCTGATATTAAGTTGATTACCTTTGACGTAGTAGGTGGGGGGGCGGTCCTGGCTTCTGGGTTTCTTCTCGCGATCTGCCCTTCTTACCTAGCAAGTGGTTCAGGTACCCTTTCTTTAACAGGTAGGCTACCAGTTTTCTGAGCTAGAAGCATTCCTCCGTGTTGTGCCCATGGTCATTATGATAGCTGCACCACTTCGTCTTGTCTTTCAAGCTGTCTGGCTTGTCGGTTCTCTTCGGCCAGCGCACGGCTTCTCCTAGCTTGTGTAGGGCGTTTATGACACCGCCGGTATCCACGTTGAAGCAGTATGACTCGATGTTGGGATAGCTGCTAGCTCCATATCCATAACATGTTACCTGCGAGGAAGAAGAAGGGTAGATGTTATTAATAGATTCACGTTTAGGATATGGTTGTTGTCTCCAGTTGCTGCGCCGCTGGCTAATTATCTTGCGGTCATCATAGGCTGGCCTCCTGGAAGCTTCATCTCCTTCCATTCTGACTTCAGCTAGTGCCTTGGATTGCACTTCGTCGAAGGTGGAGCACGGGTACCTGGTCAGCTCTTCGTATAACCTGGACCTGTACGGAAGCCCTCGCCTGAAGGCTTCAATGGCTATGGAAGAGTCTAGGTCTGGTATGGCTATCATTTCCCTGTTGAACCTGTCTAGGTAGAACCTAACAGCTTCATTGGGACTCTACACTATCCTGTAGAGGTCGCTAGATTGCTTCTTCATAGCGCGGCTACTTGCGAATTGCTGATAAAACCTGTTAGCCAAGCTGGAGAAATCTTCTATGGTTCCCGGCTTCAGAGTCATTAGCCACTGTAATGCAGGACCTGTGAGGGTTGCTCCGAACGATTTGCACAAGGTGGCTTCCACTGCTTCATCAGGGATAGGTAGCGGCATCATCTTCTGCTTGTACTGGGAGACGTGATCCACCGGGTCTGTCGTCCCATCGTACAGTTTGGTGAACGTTGGGATGTTCAGCTTCTTTGGCACTTTTATTCTGGCTACCTCCTCAACGAATGGTGACAAGGCATAGTTGCGCTTGGCCTCGGTACCTACGGGGATTGGGGCTCCCGGCAGCTTGGATAGGAGCTGGTACAGCTTCCGGTTTTGCTGCCGTAGGAGTGCCATCTCCTTAGCGGGTTTCTTTTCGGGCTGAACGTCTTGCTCCTCTCCAGGTTCCTCTTCTTCATCCGATGTGCTATACTCGTTATCGCTTTGATCCAGGTTTGCCATGCTAGAAATGTCGCTTGTGTACCTCTTCTAGGACTTGTTGCTTTTTACGGATTCTAATTCCTTCTTGAGGTTGTCCATAGTCGATTGTGACTCTATGGCTGCTTTCTTGCTATCTTCCTTTATTTTTTCCATCTCGGCTCGGGTCTTCTCCAACGCCTGCATCATTTCTTCCATAGCTTTCTAAGATACTTCGGATGCCATAGGGTAGGATATTTTCGCTATCTCAAGGTGACTGAATGTGTTTGAATAAGTGGATTATCTAGCTACAGCCCCACGGTGGGCACCAAATTGTTTATGCTAAAATCTGCTCTAGCTAGCAAACCTTAGCTGGTTCCGGCTATAGCTAAATAATTATTGGTTTTGTTCGTTTTGATGTAGAAAGAAATAATGTAAAGGCGGGAGTGGGGGAGACACCAGATGTGGTGACGCGGAAAACCCCCCTAAATCAGGGTAAAAAAAACAGTGGGTGGCTTTGAGTCCACCACTCCACTAGTTAATAAGGTTGTTTACAGTTACAATGTATAATACTAGCTAAACCACTATATAGTTCTAGCTTGTAATTGCTTAAGTGTCTAGCTTAAAGAATATAAATAAAGTACGGGTTGTGCGTACAAATAATGAATAATAACAAATGTATTGATTTTCTTCTGATTGCCTTGTGTATGTATCTTCTTTCTTCTCCCCTATTTATAGAATAACCGTGGATTTCTAGTCGTTATCTCTTCTTCAAGGTGGTTGCTCTTTGGGAATGCACCTGGCTTGATTTATGGGGTAGATTCAAGCCAGTTTGAAATATGGATCCTATTCTTTAGGCATGATCTCCTCAATATCTCTGAACCAACTTCCACGTCCTCCCGCTTCTAGAAGCCCTTTGGAATATTCTCCTTCTAACTCCTTGATTCTCGGACCTACTACCTTGACCGTGTCTAAGCTGTAGCTCCTAGCTGGGTACCTGCGTAGCTGACAATCAAGCTGGATTATAGGTAGAAATTTTAGCCATAACATGGTGCATAAAGGATGTAAAATTTAGCCATTATACTATTTTACACTATTACTTCGACATCACGAAGCATGTAGGGAAATCACTAAGATTGTTGAAATGATTATGTCTTGAGGACTATGATTATAACATTGATTGAAACTGAGATATTAGCAGTTGTAACTACTACATCACAAGGAATGATAAATTTTTGTCCTTACTGGTTTTCCTTTTGTTTACAATTGCTTTACAATTCAGCAGAGTCTACATGTGCAGAAGGATTGTTTCTAAATTTCAACATTCTTGGACTCTGATCTTCAATTGCAATGGCTGATTGACTACTGTAAATGCCATTTTGATAACTAACTTGTTAATCTTTCTCTATTGGAAAATGGTTGCAGGCAGTGGCTAAGAAGTCTTGTAATTAGCTAAGAAGTCTTGTAACCTTAATTAGAGAACCATATAGTAGAAGTGGTATAAGGAGGAGAAGGCGGCTGTTCGAAAAGCTGCTCTGATGCTGATTACCAAATTGATGTTTCGTGTTGGTAGCTCCTTGGATCCTAATATTCTTAGAATGATGGGGATAACATGTGTTAGCATACGGAAAGCAGCAATTTCAATAGCTAAAGTCTTTAGGGCATGCATTATATATCTACACAAATGTTGTTTGAAAGTAAAACGTGGCAACTGAGTAATTTGGAATGTTAGTTGCTGCAAATTTGTTGTAGGTAATATAGGTTGATTCAAGCTAACCTTAATTAGAGAAGTGCTATCCTACTACCTGTAATACGAAACAGAGGACATCAACACCTGAAAAAAAAAAAAAAAAAAAACATGCATGTTCATCATCCTCTCTAGTAGAAGGCTTGCGCTGGAAAACAATAGCACCTACACCTTTAGCCCCAACTTCCCTTTCACTTCTTCCACCCAATTACTTCACAACAACGTTAATTACTAATTTCACCTTTCTTGGACAGTAAAGGGTTGCAAGAAGATGGAACATGCAACAACAACCATTATTAGAGAAGAGAGAAAACAAACTAAGGAAATAGGAGGTGTCGAATGAAGAAGGAGGAATAGGTGTGGAAGGAAGACACATGAAAGGGAGAGCAAAGGAAGCCACGTGAAGAAAGTAGTGTAAATTGGTAGTGGGCTACACAATTCAACAAGCCTAGGCCCACATATGCCACACACCCGATTACCCAAGCCCAACAACCAGCAACCCTTCACTATTCAACTATTCATAATGAATATTAAATGACATCCCCATATTTAAAGTAGTATAGATTCAAACCAATAACTAATGAAATTAAATAAAATTCTCACTAGGTTTTCTCAAACACAACACTCCAACTTAAATTCCCACTATTAAATAGATTAGCTAATTGAAATTGTAGTGAGCTGCCCTCTTTTGGAGACATGTCCCTTATTCCTAAACTTACCTGCAAATAACACAAGCATAAGAGTGATGTAGTCAAGCCTACTAACTTAATCATTGATGATTAAATCATTAAAAATATGGCTAAGAGTGTTCATTATTTTCGTCATTCACAACACATACTTGAGGAAGGACGGTCCAAGACATATCACGTTACACTTTTAGTTTAAATCTTGTTTGTTTGTAATAAAACTTTTAAAGTCTTTCATTGTTTTGCTTTTAATTAGCATGAGTCCATTTCTATATTAGTTGAGTCAACTAATATTGAAAATACCCAAGTTTAGAGTCAATAATTGTAAGAATAATTAGAAACCAGTAATCAAAGTTCTAATAGGCGATCATTGTGGAAGAATCAGCCTAATTGAAGCAGAATTTAAAGAGGAAAGTGAAGAGGGAAGTTATGGCAATCAATGAAAGACGTTGGGGAGTCAAAAGCAGTAAGAGACAGCCAATTTAATACAAGAATTGAAGTTGCCCAAATTTTTTAAAATTGCCTGAAAACAAGCCCCTTGACACGGTTTGTGGAGCTTACTTTGGAAAGTTTTAATTGAGCAAATTAAACTTGAATTTTGAATTGGGTCAAGGAGCAGCACTTAAGGGGATATTAAGGCAGTCATCAAGAATGATTCTCATCTCAAGAAAGACCAAGGAATACGAAGAAACGAAGAAGTTACAATGGCATTTAATCTTGTTCAATGCGTAGTTAGTAGTAGAATTGTAACTTTAATTTTCTAAATTTTATGATGTACCCAACAGACCTTGGTAAGCCTATAAATATCCTTGATTCATGAATAAAATTATATAAGTTTAAATCAAAAATCACTTTTGCTAATTTATATTGTTTCTTGGATTAGAAACTTTCGATTTCTTGGATTAGAAATCAACTATCTTTCCTTTGCTTATTCAACTTTTCATTACTATGAGTTGAGTTGTGTTCTTAGTAAACCTATTCTTTTTCTTAGTGGTGTGTCTTTATCTAAGAATTAGCTTGGTATAGCCATATTTATCCACAAAATTCTCGAATTAGCTCTTGTATGTTCCTAGTGTTACTACAAATATATAACAAAGAGAGCAAACACATCAGACAAAAGCTGTTAATTCATACTCTATCCCGTTGCAAATTAATAGTTTTTTTAACATTTAAAAAAAATTACACATGTAATCACAAATACAATTAGTCTCCAAGTCAAATATACAACTCACTCAAATGACAATAAATTCAATCAATCATTATTATTTTATTTGAGCGGGAAATTGGAACGTTGGTAGACGATCGAGGACTAATCCCACGAGCCTACTACCCTATTAGGGTCGTCACCCTAATATCAATAATATGTCAAATTGACGAAAAGTCTTTAGTGTGCACACCCCTCACTAAGAGCCCATTGATTAATACCAATGAGTTCACAATTAGGAAGATGACTACCTTTCATAATCACAAAACAATTACTATGTACGACTTGTTAGAAGCCCTTCGATTTAACAAAGTTGAGGGGTTCACGCCTAATAGGCTTACTATTCCAAACCTTTGGGGATCCATCCCTTAGGTTATTTCCCATCTAACAAGAATTTTAGTAATGATTCATTATTGTCATAATTATACACATCATGATACATAAGTTTAGAGAAGCAACGACAAGACCAAATATCTCATACATTTGTAATACTCTGTATATTTATGTATTTTATAAAATAAATTAATATTCATAAAGTACATTTTTAGTATTTTATAGAAGAAATAAAAGTTTTTTCAATTAGTTAATTAAAGAGTTTAATTATTTTTATAAAGTGTTTCATAGCATTTTAATATTTATTTTAAAGTTTCCAAATTGGGTTTTATGAAGATTTCCCTAATTGATATAAAATAAGGGTACAAAAGTAATTTCCATCATTAAGGGTATTTTAGTAAATTCACAAAATATGATTTTAGGCCTATAAATACCTCTTTTAATCACAAAAATCAGAATTTTATTCTTTTTATTATTTTTCTTGAGTTTCAAGCAAGAGAGAGAGAGAGAGAAACCCAATAACAACAACAATAAACCTTAACCCTAAAACCCTCACCCTGCCACCCTCTACCACCGAGGCCCCTACCCGTCGTTGCCCTCGCGACCACCGTCCACCACCAGCAGTAGTCGGTGGCCTACCGCCGGCCTCCCTCTCCTCCTTCTCTTTTTTTCGGTTTTGGGTAATACAAAAGAATAATCTTCTGTTCTTCAATTTAATTTAAATCTACGATTAACTTTATGATTTATAACTATGATTTTATCATTTTTTAGTATTTATAAACATATTTTGATTATCAGTAACAAGTTTTAAAAGTATGATCATGAGATTTGTATTTAGGGTTTTTAAAGTGTATGATATATTTAGGGTTTATGTTTATAATGTTCTAAATTGTTGTATAATATAAGTTATTGTTATGATGATTTATGTTCATATTATGAAGTTTAGAATGTTTTTAAGAGGTTTTTAAGTGAAAATAAATTGATGGAAAATTATTAAAAGCATGAAAAATTGTTGTAGTATATTATGATCATGCTATAATTTATGTATATGTGTTTTTAATGCATAAAGCCTTCATATGTTGATCATAGGATGCTTTTTATAGTATTTTATACTCAAATTATGAAGTTTAAAGGTTTTTAAAAGAGTTTTTAAGCAATATAACATTACAGTAATTTTTATAAAGTCATGAAAAAAATAAAGGTTATTGAAAAGGAAATTAGTGGGTAATGTATGAAATTGATTAGATATGATTTAAAGGTTATTTTTGTTGATTTTTAAGCAGTTGTAAATGGTTTAGAGTTGTTGTAAAATTTAGTCAAATGAGGTTTTTGATTAGTTTTAAATTATGTTTTGTAGGAAGCCTTGACTTAAACGATTTCTAGTAGTAGTGGCGGGTCATCGCTATTATACAAGGTACGTAAGTACAAAAGACGTTTCATAGGCTTAGAATCATGTTAGAAGTGGTTTATAATGCATAAGTTTCATGTTAGAAGCTTTATTCTATTTCATGAAGTTTGTTGATCCATGTTTAATGATATGATCACTTTTTTTTTAAAGGGATATGACCACTTGTTGATAATGCACGATGACATGTTGAGTTTATGATATGACTACTATGTTTACATTCCATTGTTATTGTTATTTAATACATTAAGGATGTTGGAATTTTTACTACTGAAAGAAGATGACTAACAAGAGCAAAGAAGTAAAGTGTTAGTGAATTTTTATTCACATATAGTAGCAAGGAATAAAATGAGCAAATGACTAATCATTCACAATCTAATGTGTAGACAAGAAAGGAAAAGAATCCACTCACAGTTTATGTGTGAACAAGGAAGGAGAGTAAGAAAGATAGTTTAGATAATGATAATATGGTCAATAATTAATGAAGATTAATTAATATGGTGATACATGTTTAATTGTGCTAAGTTGTGATGTATGTTTGATGTTGCTTATGAGTCATAACAAGTTGATAAATTGTTAATCACGTAAAGTAAAAGAGGATTCGCACCAAAACTCTTGGAACGGACGTACCTTGAGTATGAATAATGGGGGGAGTTGTAAAACCTTATATTTTAATCTAAGTACAAGACGTTATACTTCTTATTTATTACTAATGCGCTAGAATTCCGTCACTTCATGTGCCATAGGTAATACCTTGTTAGAGTTGCTTCCAAGTTTGTGCCCTTTGGGCGATTTTTATAGGAGGAAACCTGTTTGATGCGAAATCCAAAGTTAATAATTAAATAATTATACAGAAAAGTGAGTCATTGTTACATGTACATGGTTGCAGTAAAGGTAAGACTATGTGTGTTATTTTTTGTTCTTGCCTAGGACTATTCATGTTAGTGTGTTGCATAGTCTTATGTAGTTATGTACTCAGCTTTGCTATTACGTACGTGTTTTGTGTGTACGGCCTTGCCTTTATCATGATCCTACGACGACCCACTTCGGTGGAGAGTAGAAGTCTAAAATAAAGAGAAAGTAACAGGTACAGGTGGACATAAGTCAACCATGCTGGTATTGAGTGAAGAGAGTTTCTATTTGTCTTTCTTAATTCTTTTGTTTTGGACATGTTTCTTTTACTGACCATTTACGACAATTGTTATAATTATCATTATGTTGGGACTAATGTTTTTTTAAGTTTGCGAAATAATTTGGAATTGATGGGTTGTTGGTTTGGTTCTAAGATGTAATAGAGTATTTTGAACATCGTTTGACTAATTGGTTTTGAAGTTGACTTATTTATTTTGAAAGTAGAAGTCTCCTGCTGTAATACTTTGATAAAAGCCTTAGCCGTTATCATGGTGGCTGTAATTCTTTAGGTTTTCCTAAATTTAGTAGTAGTATTTTATTAAATGTTTTTCGGAAATAGTTAAAAATTTCAAAGGTGGTGTTACACCATTAGTAACAAATTTTCTAAATGAAAACAAAACACCAATTAACCAAAACCTCACATAATTAATGTTGCTTATCCAAACTAATAATAGATTTGAATAAAATGCCATTAATAGAACTTCACAATAGATTTTTCATTATATATAGACAACACATACTCTACAAAAATATTTAATACGCATAGACCAATTTTACAGGTTTTGGTTTTGGACAGCCTTCAATATACAAGCTATATCTTACAATCTATCACTGCCCACATCTCGCCAATTACACCATTAGAAATTAGACTTCAAGAGCTTCGATTTAAGTTGTTAGGGAGCCAAAACAAACATCTTTTGACCCCTCTACGCTACTTTCAAATATATCACCATGATCAGAAACGAAAATTCATCTTTTTTCTGTTATAATTAAACAACATTATATACCTTTTTTTTTGAATGAATTCACTGACCTATTTACTTGCTATTTCCTTCATATGCGAAGAACAATATCTAATTTTTTTTCGAATTCTCATTTTACACGGTCATGTACAAATACACACATCACGAAAGGACATTAAACAAGAAATTTCATAACCATCACGTCACAACACATTATACTACTGATGTGAATATTGATAATAAAATCACCACTTACACAAGGATAGAAACGAGCTTCGATTTCTCTAGAGCAATGCACCAAGAAAACGAATCTAGGTCGAATAATTTCTTGAATTGATTAAAGTCAAGTACCCTCAATTCTCAAAATTATCCTCACAAGAGTTCAAAGCAAAGCACCAACTCTCAAAGACGAAATTCACTTCACACGAATTTCTCAAAGGAATATTTGTGTTTTGTGGAAAAAACAATAAACCTAAAACACAAAGTTTTATTCAATCAGTCTATGATTTGTTACAATTGTTAATTGAAGTTATTTATAGCCTAACCACCAATCAAAATCCTAGCAAACTTCTAACAAACTTAACAAACTCTAACGACTTCCTAACCACCCTAAAACACGCCAAAACAAACCCACACCCAAAAACTAGATAAGCACAACCATACATATCCAATCTTAAGCTTATCTAATCTAACAAATCCTAACAAATCAAGATTTTATTATAATCAACTAACTAACAAATAAAATAATCATCAAATAACAACCCCAAGAACACGCACAAACCAAGAACCCAAAGAAATCCAGGAACACGCAAATTTCCGCCAAGCCACTTGGTTCTAGTTTTGCGACATTTTCCAAAATTTCCTTCTAAACTTTAAGAAACATTTCAAGATTCAATATTTTAATCAAAAAACCTTCAAGAAGTCATTCCCCATGTCTTTTAAGTGTAAACGATGACCAAGACTCAACAAGAAATGAAAGCAATAAAGCTTGAAATGAGAAAAACCCTAGCAAGTGCAGTGAGAAAAAACTCATAGGAAAAACCATCTTATTCCCCAAATCCACCCATCTTTGCATGCTCCAAATATACTCAAGTGGTGTGTGTCACCATGCACACGGATGATGATGACTTAGGCCCTATTCTTGTCAACTTATTTTTGCTTATCTGAACTTATTTTTACTGGTTTTAACTTATTTTTGCTGAAATCATTAACAATTTATTTTAGATTGAAACTTATTTTTGTTGAACTGAACTTATTTTTGCTGAAAATAAGTAAAAATAAGTCGAGGAGAACAGGGCCTTAGAAGATCCCATAAGCCTCGAATTTCCATAAGCAACAATCTACCCAACACTTGAATCATTTGTTGAAGCCATATCCAAACCTTCGAAGTTGTTATCTTGATTCTTATTAATTACCAAGTTACGGGATTTATAGAAAATTTTGATGGACATAAGAGTTAACTTGACTAGAGTAATTGTAAGTCGAACGAGCAATTTAGAAACCCTCACCTATGAGTCCTCTTCTGTCCACAATATAAAAAAAACCCATAAAAGTAGTTCAATTATACCGATTCAAAGAGAAAAACAATGAAAAAATTGCAAATTACTTACCAAATTATCTCAAACTTGATCGTGTGAAAATTACAAATGTAAATACTTTTATTTTCTTTTTATCAGATTGTAGACATCTAATTTAGTCCCCGGTCCCGTGGTAAGACTCCATGATGAACAATAAAACCCACTTCTGTAGATTATTGGACAATTGATGTTATTGGACTTAATTTTACTATTTTTCTTAAATTACAAAATAATTTTTAAAAAAGCCCATTTATATTTTTGGATTTTTATATAAGCCCAATATTTGATTTAAAAAAAAAAACGAGTTTTAGCGTAGCGTGACTTAGCAAGTCGCGCTAACGCAGTAGCGTGACAAGCAAACCAGCGCTAGCTGCGCAGCGTGACAGCTTGTGTCACGCTGGCTGGTCAGCGTTACTAAACTTGTAACGCTACCTGGCCAGCGTGATAAACCTGTCGCGCTACACATTTTTCTTATAAATACCCTTTTTTCTCCTCTAAAACGGGCCTCTTGACTTTCTTGATTTTTTCTACCCATTCTCACACTTCCAAAACCGATTCTCTTATTCTCCTAAACCTACTTTCTCTCTCTTTTTTCTCCTCTTCTTACACTTAAACTTTTCTCCATCAAATTATTTTTTTATTTCATTTCTAATAAATTGGGTTAATTTCTTATTGTTACGAATTAAATTCGAAACTTTGTCCAAATTAATACTCGAATAAACAATAATCAAGCGAGAAGTGTAAGTTTTCTGAGAGTCTTAAATTAAACTTTATATATTGATTGTTGTATTTATTTATTTGTATATTTATTTCAATTTTTCACAATGGTTTTGTTAAAGGACTTAATTTGAATTAAGTTATCACATTAAACAAAGATAATTGTTTTGGACAAATTGTATCATGCTAGGAACCTTGAATTAATCTTAACGACGATTTGCCTAAATTAATTAGTTTTATATGATTTCACCATAATAATAGTAATTTTGTGTTAGGTTGTAAATTATTATTTTGTGGTTCTTTATATAACTTGTGTATAATTGAGAGAAAACTAGTAATGACCGCCTACGGGCTAAATGACGCACTCCGCCATATTAGTACCTTCACCCCCGAATCCAACCTTTGGTTCGTAAGATCATAACTTGGAGTCATCCTCCATGGGATCGAAAGGGTTATTCGTGCAATTTAGATTATCGTCATGTATTCGTGTCCCATTCGTAATCAACCTAAATACACGGTTTATGAGTTTGATTCCTAAAACTCATTGGCGACTCCTTACTAGCATCGTCCGTATTCGTTGATATTACGTCACTCGAAAAAAGATAATTAACAAAAACAAAAAAACACTAAAATAGCGTAGCGCGACAGACTTTGTCACGCTAACATCGCAGCGTCACAAAGTTTGCTACGCTACATCTGTAGCGTGACAAACTTTGTAGCGCTGCACAGTCAGCGTGACAAACTCTGTCACGCTAGCGCGACTGAAATTCCTGCGCTCCTGTTTTTTGCAAAATACTTCTAAAAAAGTCCATTTCACCTTTCCTTAAGCCAATTTTTTAGGTCTAACTTGACCTATGGACGGTTTAGGGAAGGCGTCAAAAAAATTTGGGACCCTAAAATCCGGGGCCCCTACAGTTCAGTATTTTTTATTGTTTTGAAGGCGGAGAAGAGAATTAGAGGAATGTATAAAGTGAAAGAGACAAATAAAAAAAAACTGAATAACGGAAATTACAAGATTTTTTTAAAATTTTTTTACCTTTTCAAATTGAGATTATTATTATATTATTATTGTTATTGTTATTGTTATGCTTGCATACCTTGTTTTCCTGTCCTGGTACCACACAACCTTCAGGTTGTCTCATGTATATCTATTCATGTAAATTATCGGTCAAAAAAGCTATTTTCACATCCATTTGATGCACAACAAGATTATGAATGGATGCAAGTGCTATAAGGACTCTAATGTTGGCACCCTTAGTAACACGAGAATAGATATAAAAAAATCCAAACCTTTCTTTTGGTGTTCCCACAAACCACTAGCCTAGCTTTATTTCTATTTGTCTATTGAACCATCAAATTTTAGCTTCTTTTCAAATACCCATTTGCTACTTAAAGGCTTGCAGCCCTTAGGAAGGTCGGTCAATATCCAAGTGTTATTACTCATAATAGACTATGTTTCACTATTAATAGCCTCTAACCAAAAACTAGATTCAATGGATCTCATAACCTCCCCATAATTCCTATGGTCATCTTCTAGTACAAAACATTAACTGATTACTCATCTAAAGTTTCTTGTTCAATTTGAAAAGAAGTAACAAAGTCATGACAAAATTTTTCTCAACTCTGGCTCTCTTACTTTTTCTAGGTTATATGGTCTCACTAGATGATGTAATGTCATGTTGTGCCAAAGTAGAAGATGATGCAACGGGTAAAGATTGATGCATTTTCATAGGAAAAATATACTCAAAAAATTCAACATCTCTGGATTCCTTTATAGCACCAAATCTAGAACCCTCTTTAAGAATTAATCTGTAAGCAGCACTGTTAGTAGCATAACCAATAAAAATACCATCCACAGTCTTAGGACCAATTTTGTTCCATTAGAACTCATGTAGACCTATCTTTCCTAAACACCCCAACACTTTTAGGTAATTGATTCATAAGGAGTTTTGTCAAGCTTTTTGTGAGGTACTCGATTTATAATATAACAAGCTGAAAGAAGAGCCTCTCCCCACATATTGACAAGCATACCAAAACTTATAAAAATAACATTCATCGTGTCTTTCAAAATTCTATTTTTCCTCTCAGCTATCCCATTTTGTTCTAGACCATAAGGAGAAGTGATTTCATGGATAATCCCATTTTCTTCACAAAATTTTTTAAGTGGAGTTCCATTATACTCACCACCCCAGTCAGACCTAAGCCTTTTTATTTTACGGTCTAATTGATTTTCTACCTAAGCTTTATAAATTAAAAACTTTGCCTCGGCCTCATCTTTTGAACTTAGCAAATAGACCTTAGTAAAACGGGAAGAGTCATCAACAAAAGTAATGTAATAATGTTTCCCATCCCTGCTCATAGAAATTTTTAAGTCACCTAAATCTGTGTGGATTAATTCTAGTAAGGTGGAAGAACGATTAACTTTTTTGTTGAAGGATTTCTTAGGATGCTTAGGTTCTACAAGCACTCCACATTTATCAAAGGATGTTGAACTAAAGTCAGAAATTAAACCAAGTTGTTTGAGCCTTTTAATTAATGTTACATTAATATGACGCAACCTGGCATGCCATAAATTAAGAAACAGACTCATCAATATAAATAAAACCGCCAGCAGAAGGTTTATTAGCAATCATAACATCAACGTCAAGAACAAACAACCCCCATTACGGAACCCTTTCCCACAAATTCACCATTTGTGGCGAGTACAAGTTTATCAGATTCAAAGGTTAGTTAATCCCTGCTTTATTGAGCAACGCTCCATAAATAAGGTTCCTGCGAATTTCAAGCACTTGTAAAACATTTTGTAAAGCAATAATTTTTCCAGAAGTTAATTTTAGAGGGACTTTTCCTTTTCCATGGACACTCACAAAACTTGAGTTGCCCATGAAAACACAGTCTCCTTCAGCCACTGGTTCATAAGAATCAAACATTTCTTTATTAGAGCAAATGTGCCTTGTGGCACCAGTATTAACAATCTACTCGATCACGTTGGAGAATAAGTTAACTTCAGAAACAAAAACAACTATGAAATCATCGATTTCAACTAAATTAACTTGTGCTTTGCAATTACTTCCTTCGGTTTTCCTCCTGGTCCATGGCCTTTTTGTCACTCCCTAGCATAATGTCTGAACTCACCATAGGTGAAACATTTACCCTTGAATGGTCGTTTTGGAGTAGTGTCCTTGTTCTTGTTGAACTTGTTGTTCCTAGTGCCTTGAAACTGGTTAGTTTCTTTTCCCTTATATTGTTTGAGTTTACCTGCAGACTTAGATTCAACAAGGTTACCAGTAGAGAAAGAATGTTCATGAGTTTTTCCTTTAACCTGTAACCTATTTTGTTTCTTGATCTTGATATGCGACACTAACTCTTAAAGGGTGAAATCATTCTGCTTGTGCTTCATGGAATGGGCATATGACTCCCATGATGGTGGCAATTTATCAAGTACACAGTTAGCTTGAAAAGTGTCACAAGTGTTCATACCCTCAGCAACAATATCCGCACATAAGGTCTCATATTCATGCACTTGGTCTAGAATAGATTTATCATCAGCCATTTTAAAACTTAACCAACGACTACATGCATATTTCTTAGTACCATAATCATCAGACCCATATTTGTTTTTAATGCATCCCATATACCCTTAGCATTTTTGGACATAATATAATTAAATACAGTAGAGCAGTCATATAATGCAACAACATCCCACGACAAGTCTTATTATCCTTATCAAAATCCCTAACAGAATTAGTTGGAGCAACATTAATAGTAAGGGCATAATCGACTCCAATTTGACTCAAAAAGAATTCGGTTTTGCTAGATCACATTTTATAATTTTTTTCCATCAAAATGATCTATCTTAGACAAGTCGGGAATAAAAAGGGTGTGAAGAGGAACTACTTTAGGAATAATACCAGCCATAACAATAGTACAAAAAGTCGGCTTTAGAATGTAAGTGATATGACTAATATTATAGAACAAACTTATCTGGATGTGTCATGGCGTGACGAAGATCACTGTCCTAAAGCCGAATTTTCCCTGCACTTGTACACTCGGCCTCTTGGCAATCAACCCCCAGGGTTACACGACGTCTACTCCAATACTGCAAAAGAGTAGAATGAGAACTCGATCAAATAGTGCCCGTGAATTGTGTTTAGTACTTTTGAGAAAAGAAGATGTAATGTATTTTTTCTATGTGTTAGAAGATCATAATGCCCGGGTTTTTATAGGGGAAAACTGCCTTGAAAATAGAGGTGATCATGGGCCAGCCCGGGGCTTGTCGCATTAAAGAAGGCCCGCTAATCGAGCTCGGGCCAGGCCTAGGTTCGGGCCTAATTTTGTTGTCCAAAGCCCGTAATTTTAGAGCGGGCTTGACGGGCTTTTCAAGCTTTTTCGAGCCGAGCCTAAAAAATCAACTAAATTTCTTAAATTTAAGCCGCCAAAGTTCACTGGAAAGTTGTAAAATCAGGTCGGGGCCGAATTCGTGCCAGAAATACGTTGCCCAAAACCCTTTTTCAGGCCGGACCACGTCGGGCTCGCGGGCCAGGATAAGGTTGATCACCTCTACTTGAAGAGGAAGACAAAAGGGAGAGCAAAAATGGAAGGCATAATATAAGGCAAAGATCACTCATTGCAACGGTTATAATCTCGTCATAGATATTGTAACCGTTGACAATTCGACAATAATTTTCTCCAAAAAAATTAAACAGGTGTGCAAAACCCCTCGTCACACCCACACCTGTGCCACTCGCTCGAGTCCGGCCCGACGCGCGCGTGTGTCGTCTTCAAGTTCCTCCTCTATAGAACTTTAACAAAAGCTTTATATTTTTCCAATGTGGGACAAAGTGACACATTAAAAGAATGTTTTTCTTTTGAAGCAAACTTATGGAGTAATATGCTCTAATATATTCCAATAGTCTCAAGTAAACACTCAAATTCTCCACTCCTGCCGTTGAATCTGAATCAAAATCCCAATATTTCTCCACTCTTACAGTTGAATTCCATGCGAGATCCAGTAGAGTTTGAGAAAGTAGTGGAATGAGATGATGGAAGGAGAGGAGAGCCAATGGTGAAGAAGGTGGGGAGGGAAGCAAGAAGTCAGAAGTAGTAAGCTTAACAAAAAAGTGAATAGTTGTTTATCGTCGGGGATACCATGTAGAACTAATTGCACTTCAAGGGCACCATATAAAACTTCTAATACGATGGTACAACGTAGAAAAATGGATATATGAGGGGCACCGCCTATTTCGTTAATAAATATTTAAAGTTGAGTATCCAAACCTAACAACTATCTTTTATGGTTGCTAAGTTTAAATACCTACTTATTGATATTCTCTATACTCCCTCTATCTTTTTTTAGCTACTACATTCTATTTTTCCCATCTACCAATAACCAACTTCAAAAATAAGTATCTTAAGTTATGTATAAGAAAAAATTATATATTTGAAAACTATAAATCGAGATCAATCAAATAATATCCCATATAACTATGTTTTTTCGTTACGTATAAAACATCAAAATGAGTCAAAATTACACTGTAAATAATATTTAAAACCCTAATATAGCAAGTAATTTGCAATGGAGGGAGAAGTTAAAAAAAAAAAAGTCTCATTATTAGACATGTTGATGATCAATTCAGCGAACTAACCAAAGTTCCACATTTTACATTATAATTATTTTATTTTAGTTTGTTAAAATGTGTGATTAAGAAATTTCTAGAAGATCCATCTACTTACCACCCATTTCCTTCCCTTCCTCTTAAAACCCCCCTCTTCTCAATCTCTTATCTTCTCCTCTCACTCTTCCTCTCTCACATTTCCAACAAACCCTAACACACCCACTCTCTGTCTCTATCTCTCTACTTTCTCTCTCTTCAACCTCCATTATCGCAAACCTCAAACCTCCTCAACAATGGCGTCATCCTCAACCCACATCCACCTCCTAAATGCAACCCCTTTCACAACCTCAAAAAAAACCTCTAACTCCCTTTTCTTCGGCCAAACACTAAACCCTAGCTCCTCCTTCTTCTGCACCCCAAAATCCGCCTTCCTCCGCCTAAACAAGAACTCCGCAACCACCTCCCGCCGCCATGGGAGAACTCTTAGAGTTGTCAATGAGAAAGTTGTTGGAATTGATCTCGGAACAACTAACTCCGCTGTTGCAGCAATGGAAGGTGGTAAACCTACGATTGTAACAAATGTTGAAGGTCAGCGTACTACGCCTTCTGTCGTTGCGTATACTAAAAATGGTGAGAGATTGGTTGGACAGATTGCGAAACGACAAGCGGTTGTTAATCCTGAGAATACTTTCTTCTCTGTGAAGAGGTTTATTGGAAGGAAGATGTCTGAGGTTGATGACGAGTCGAAACAAGTTAGTTATAAAGTTGTTAGGGATGATAATGGAAATGTTAAGCTTGAGTGTCCTGCTATTGGTAAACAGTTTGCTGCTGAAGAGATTTCTGCTCAGGTATGAGGTTTTTGTTTTTGTTTTCGTTGCGTAATTTGAAGATTTCGGTTGTGTAGTTGTTTGTGTGCTTTTATCTGATTTGATTGCGTAGTGAATTGAGTAATTGTGGTTCTTAATCTTGCTTGTTTAGTCAATTTAGGTTTTGGCGGTACCGCAGTTTGTCACCTTAGTGGATGTAGTTGGTACACGTTTTTTGTTTCTTTAGAGCGGCGTTATTGGCATTTTGTTCTATCGATAACGGTTTACCTTTTGGCTGTAGCTGGTGCACATCTTAGCTAGATGAATAAACAGTTATCCCCTACGTATATTTGTAATTTGAGTGTTGTAGCGTCTTTTATGCTGTTTATGTTATCTGAATTTTGAGTACGACAATGATAGCAAGGTGTTAGTTTCAAAGTAATTTGTGGTCGGCGTAGTAATATGATAAAATTTTGGGTACGACGACGATGACAAAAGCATTAGTCTATGGTTGGCTTAGTAATGTGATTAATTGATGGTCATCGTTGGTGAGAAGATTTTGTTGGTGAATGGTGGATAAAGATTTTTGTATATGGGGTAACTTATTGTGTCATGAATGTGACATCATTTTTTCGTGATGTCTTTGAATTTGATTCATTGTCATTTTGTTAATAATCTATTAATTCTTGGATTACTTTCGTTTGAATTTTCTGTTTTAATTAGGTGGTTGAGCTTAGGCTTTGAAATACAGCTGAATGGTATTTTTTTGAATCTCTAAATTAAGTGTATGATTGTTCTTGTTGTAGGTGTTGAGAAAGCTTGTGGATGATGCATCAAAATTTTTAAACGACCAAGTAACCAAGGCTGTTGTTACAGTACCTGCCTACTTTAATGATTCTCAAAGGACGGCAACTAAGGATGCTGGGCGTATTGCTGGGTTGGAAGTTCTTAGAATTATTAATGAGCCTACCGCAGCCTCTTTGGCTTATGGTTTTGAGAAGAAGAACAATGAAACCATTTTAGTGTTTGACCTTGGAGGCGGTACATTTGATGTTTCAGGTACTTCTTTGATTGGGTTATGGATGTGCTACAACGGAATGTACTCCATTTTCAATTTTAATATAAAGAGTGTCTTCTAATGTTGTGTCTAACAGTGTTGTCTTTACTATGGTGGCTTTTACTGATGTTGGTGCCTTTTACAATGTTGCTTATTTAATTGAATATACCGGATGAGTTAAAATGTGTTTATTTATGTGTTTGTTTGGTGTTTTTAAACCTAATTAATTTCTAATTTTATGATGTTGTAGTCCTTGAGGTTGGTGATGGAGTGTTTGAAGTACTTTCAACATCGGGAGATACACATTTGGGTGGTGACGATTTTGACAAGGTACGGTAGTGCAATAATCGTTTTTGTTTTGTACTGATTCCTTACGTTGTTAGAATCATCTTCATTTGCTCTAATTTTCTGGTGTAATGACTGAGTTTTGTTCATTAACAGAGGATTGTTGATTGGCTAGCTGGAAGCTTCAAAAATGATGAAGGCATTGACCTATTAAAAGACAAGCAGGCTCTGCAGCGTCTCACTGAGACAGCTGAAAAAGCCAAGATGGAGTTGTCATCATTAACCCAGGCAAACATTAGGTAAATCATAACTTCCATCACTGTTGTTCTTCTAAGTTTCCAGTATGGTAAACATGTTTAGCTTACAACTGAAAATTGTTTATGTTGTTTCTAGCTTGCCGTTTATCACTGCCACTGCTGATGGGCCTAAGCACATTGAAACCACTTTGACAAGGGCCAAGTTTGAAGAACTGTGTTCAGACCTTCTAGACAGGTGCTACATATTTCTTAATATGTACTTTATGTGTTTCTGCACTGCGGTTGTTGGTTTTATTTTTGTGTTGCAAATTGCTCTCTTGATGTTTGGTTTACTGCAGATAAACTGGCTATATGTAGATATTGTGTATAAACTCTTCCTCCTTTCAGGTTGAAAACACCGGTCGAAAATTCACTCAGAGATGCGAAACTCTCCTTCAGTGATTTAGATGAAGTGATCCTAGTGGGTGGCTCTACACGTATCCCAGCTGTTCAGGAATTGGTTAAGAAGTTGACTGGAAGGGACCCTAATGTCACAGTTAATCCTGATGAAGTTGTTGCTCTTGGTGCTGCAGTGCAGGTTTTACTCTAGTCTCTGAATCGTCTCTCTTTGATATATTACATAGGGCATATGATGAAATCATTGCCTACTTGTTTTCAGTCTGGTTATTTGATGTCCTTTCATACTGCAGGCTGGTGTCCTTGCTGGAGATGTGAGTGACATTGTGCTTTTGGATGTGTCACCATTATCTTTGGGTCTTGAAACCCTTGGTGGTGTTATGACCAAGATTATCCCCAGAAACACAACCCTGCCTACTTCCAAGTCAGAAGTCTTCTCAACAGCTGCAGACGGACAAACAAGTGTCGAGATTAATGTTCTGCAGGGTGAACGGGAATTTGTAAGGGATAACAAATCTCTTGGTAGCTTCCGTTTAGATGGTATTCCACCAGCTCCTAGAGGAGTTCCTCAGATCGAAGTCAAATTTGACATTGATGCAAATGGTATTCTTTCTGTTGCCGCCATTGACAAGGGAACTGGAAAGAAGCAAGACATCACCATAACTGGAGCCAGTACACTGCCTAGTGATGAGGTATAATGCTTTGTTTTATTTTTATCATATATTATATATTATTTTTATTATTTGAATGGAGTAGTATTCTTGTTGCTACGTAGAAGCAGCTTGATATAAAAATAAACTAAAATATGCTACAAAATGCATTTGATGCTCAGTATCATTCTTGAATCCATGATAGTTTTAAAAAATCCAGTGCATGAATGCATGCTTCTTTGTATACTCATTTGCTGTCAAGAAAAAGTTAGATCTTAACTGTATATAATGTTTCCAGGTGCAAAGAATGGTTAATGAGGCTGAGAAATTTTCCAAGGAAGACAAGGAAAAAAGAGATGCCATCGACACAAAGAATCAAGCAGATTCTGTTGTTTACCAAACAGAGAAGCAATTGAAGGAATTGGGCGACAAAGTTCCAGGCCCTGTTAAGGAAAAGGTGGAAGCTAAACTGGGAGAGCTCAAGGATGCCATTGCCGGTGATCAAACCCAAGCAATAAAGGATGCTATGGCTGCACTTAACCAAGAAGTAATGCAACTTGGTCAGTCTCTTTACAACCAGCCAGGTGCAGATGGTGCAGCTGGTGCAGCTGGTGCAGGCCCAACTCCCGGAGCAGAGTCTGGTGCCACAGATTCAACTGATAAGGGATCTGATGGAGATGTCATTGATGCTGACTTTACAGACAGCAAATGAGGTTGTTGAGTTTGACATGCAGCTATCTTTTTTCTAATGGTTGTGTATAAGAATTTTTTGGGCTGCAAATCCCATGTTTGATTCTTAGATGCTTTTTAGTTCTGAGGAGGGAAATTGGTAGGAAAATATAGATATCGAGGCTCCTTTATGAATTTTGTCCATCTTTATTGCATATTTTGAATTTTTTTTTTGGAACTTGGATTGTTCATGTAATCAAAATATGAAATCAATATCAATAATAGGTAAAAGTAGAAGTATATCAACATATTGTTTGCTGGTTGAAAAAGCAACATACTTCTGGGTGATCCTTTATCTACGCCCGGTAACCTACTTCCTTTCTATTGATACAAAATTGAAATCAAGTTGTAAAGTTTGCAAATTATGCCTTTTGTGTTTCTGAAAGTAGAACTTGTAACAATGGTTGTGTAGTACTGTAATTTATTGTAAATTTTGAATTGTTGACTGCAGCTTAATCATACAATGCTCTCCCTTAATGTTTTTAGGTGTAACATGTCAATGGCACATAATAAAATGACCAAAACTTGCGTGTAATGGTGCAACCTACCTGCACGCACGACTCCCTCAAACTTACCATCATTGCCACTACTTGTCCACCACAAAAATTAATAGTCCATCAGAAATACCACAGCCACAACTTTACCTACTGAGAAACGCTATAAAAGATAGTTATTACGGCGTAGTTTTCGAGACAAATGATTAAATTTTCTTATTTAAATCTTCTTTATTTTTCAACTATTTTTTATTTATCGTTTCCTCGATTCTTTTTTTTCTTCAAAATTTTCACTTTCCCATTAATGGAACATTTCTGTTTTAAAAATTTTAGGTGTTTCGGCGCTGTCTAGCTGAAACCATTCCTAACCCAATCACAACAACCCAAAACAATTCCGAACTCAAACCCAACCATCTAAAACAACTTGTAACCCAACAATCCAACACCAACAATACAAAATAACTCAACATCAACAATCCACTCAAAACTAATCTATCCTCATTCATAAATGTAACACCCTATCCAAAACTGACTGGAAACGTTAGTGGAAAAAACAAATGTCAGGATGGTAAATGCCACTCTATAAGGTTGCTACCAACTTACGAAATGGGAAGATTTCCATTTGAAATAAAACAGTTAGAACAAAATATCCCAAAATATGTATCAATCTGTAAAAGAGGCAAATACAACCTCTTACACCAACAATCTCAAAACAAAAGTAAAAGTACTAATTAAGACTAAGCTCTCAACACACAACCTAAACTTCTCCAGCACTACCTCAACGTTAACTGCAAGAACATTTAACAACAATATCCACGGTCAATGTGTAGTAAATAGTAGTTCTCCAACTAAATGTATGACACATAGTTGTATAGCATAAGAACATAACTATAATATCAAAGGTAATAAACAACGAAAACATGCTTAGTTTATCAACAACATAAAAAAGGTTTATGTGAGGACTCAAATACAAGAGTTGCAACACGATGAAATGAAAACGTAAGTATATATTTAAGCTTGGATGGGTCAATAATACAATTCTAGAGTGTGTGCTTCAATTACACGAATTTGTTGGAAAATATTAGTTGACCTTAAATGAGCAGCAACTTCCCTATTTATAGAACGTAGTAATTATAGTTTTTCTTCCTATATGCTTAGGTTAATGTCATTAGTGGCTAATCTAGATGCGCTAGCATCACATGGGCCTAATAATCTGTGCCTTAATTGCTCAAACCTCATAATCTCATTATCGAATCACATACCGTCAAGTATCAATGGGTTGCCTTCTTTGGAGGACGCCACTTGTTTGATTGGACTACATATCACCCTCTCTTTCTTACATGTGTCGATTGTCCATTGGACTAAGTGTCTTTCTCTTATTGGTCCATTTGTTAGGGTATTTTCAGCCACGACATTTTCCCCTCAAAGGGGTAAAATAGAGTTTTAACCCTTATTTGCTGCTTTTGGAAGATTTACAACATTGTTCTTGTTATTTCAAACTTTTAACTTCTTTTTTGTTTTTGTTTTGTGTTTTTGTGTAGTGGTGGTGGTGGTGGGGGATGTAACTTTTCAAATTTTTACTCCCATAGCCTTTCATCCTTTTCAATTTCACTTCCAATCATTTGCATATCTAAATTTAGAGAGAGAGAGAGAGAGAGAGATAGTGAGGTAAATTATTCTTGATAGTTCTTGAGTGTTCTGAAGTTTCTCGAGTTTTCTGAATTGGAACTGTAGATTTCAACAAGTGTGGACGATCATATGTTTTTTCCTCATCGAATTATCTCCTTCTCACAAGTACCGTTCTCTTCCTTATGCTTTTATTGTACTCTTTTCATGCCTTTTTATACTTCCGTGTTCTTGTTTTTCGAATTATAAGTGGGTCTTTGACTTCGACCTCCATTTATGAGATGATCCCATCTCTTGCTAAGTTAAACTTAACAATTGAGACAGTGGGGTCACAAATACCCGACTCTTTTGATTTTTCTCCCAAATCTCCCTCGTTTTCTTCTATATGTTGTGATCCAACCCTTATACCCACATCTTTGTAAGACACGATGCCTCGAAGGAAGCAAACAGGAATTAGGCTTAATGATGACGGAAGCTTAAGCTTAAGGGTTCCGGTTGGCGATGTTTCTGATGTTCAATTAGAAGAAGAGTTAGATCCTTCGTTTACTTATGAGGGTACTACAACGAGTGTCACGTTGTTGATCGTTTGGGGAATGTGGAAGGAGGTCATGAGAATGTATAGCCTCTTGATCCTCATTAATTAGTGCTGGCTGATGAAGACTGTGAACCGTTAGTTGCTCGGGCAACTAATGATTCAGAGGATAAGGATAATGATGGTAAAGCTCCAAAAAGCCGTCATATGATCCAAATTAGTGCCCTATTAGCTAATCTTTTAGGGAGGAATAAAAGAAGTCCATGAAGGCTTTTAGGAGTACATGTGTGTTCCGGGAGGGATGCAAAATTAATCTTCCCTAACGTGACACTACAATGACCGACTTCCCCTCAACATGTGTGCCCATATATGAATAATCTTTAGATCTAGGTTTAAGATTCCCATTACACGCATTCATCTCGATCGTTTTAAATGGATATGCGCCCTGACTGTTAAAAGGGTATTCGATTGGATATGCAACTTATTCCAAATTCATGGTCAAACTTATTTGGTTATTTTCTAATTGTGAAGTAAAAGGGTATACGCTTTATTTCACTGTTTTATGCGATCGACACATACTCACTTAGGTATCAGCAAAATTTGATGTCCGGGTTTTCCTTTCTACCAAGAGGGACTTTAGGATGATCAATTATAAGTAAAACAAGTGGGATTTCTGGAGGAACTGTTTGTTATACGTTGAGATAAAAAATTTGAAGGTGTTTAAGCATTTGGCCAGCTGGAATGACTACCCATTCATAGCGGGTAGTAAGGCAGATTAACTGTCTACTCATCCCCGCCTCCAGTATATTCTGGATGATGGGTTATTCGACATTTACCCTATCGAAGTATAAGGAAAGAAGAAGGTGAACCTAATGCCAAATGTTTGGTTCTCCCATTGGACCTTTTTTAAAAACATGGTCTGTTATGTGCTTGTGACTTGAGTTAAGCTCTACCCAAAAGTTTACTTTCTCGAATGCTCTTCTATACTTAGATAATCTTTATTCCAAGTTTTTTATTAGCAATTTCCAACTTTAGGACCTTTGAGAGCACCAAAGAGGAAGCTTGTAAACCTTGCTTTCTGATTTCGCTTATGGAAACTAACTTTTGAATTCTGTTTTAGGAGGGGTTTTCACTTAAAGACTTAGTGCAAAATGAGAAAACTCAAATACAATGCTACAACTCTCTGAATAATTAAGAGAGAGAACTTTCTATTTTCTTTTATTGTAGAAATCTTACTTTCCCTTTTTAAGCTACAAATAGCTCTATTTATAGGTATTTACGATTAGGGTTTGCTAAACATTCCTTTATAAGATCAGGGCACTTGTCCTAAATCTAGACTAATACACATTATTGGGCTTAATCAATGATGGGCTTATTTTAGCAATAGAAGAAATTACATAATAATCAATAAAGGATGTTACTAATAATCTACCCTATCTCCTCGTACAAGTGTCTCTGCCATATTGGTCCACATGTCTTTTCTCTATTGGGCCACGTGTCGTGGCTTTATTGGGACACATGTCATTGCTCCGCTGGTCCACATGTTGTGGATCCATTGGTCCACGCATAATTTTTTTATTGATCTAAAAACTGCCCATAACATTTGCCCCTCAAAAGCTTAAAAATTACGGTTTATACAAACCCTAATTTTTAAGCTTTTTAATATTCTGCTTTTTGGAGGGAATAGTGGTTTATAATAACCTTCATCTTTTGTTTCTTTAGTTAAAAAGCTATCTTTGAGGAAAGTATTTTCAAGAGAGAGAAAGTGAGAAAATTTTGGGAAAGAAAAAGTTAGAAGAAAGATATTTATTTATTTATTTATTTATTTAAGTATTTCTAGAAATTGGAGCCAGAGATTAGACGTGGCTGGATTAAGCTTTTGTTCGCATTATTGCCCCAGATCAGCTTCCCCTCTACCAGGTATCCTCTTCCTGCTTCATTGCCTTCATTAGACTTTTTTTATTCGTAATTGTTTTGATGCTTTATCAACCATGAGTGGGTCTTTAACCTCGACCCCTAATTCCGAATTCACCCCGTCTCCTGTTTGGTCTAACCAAACTCGTGAGATAGTGGGATCTCATGTATCCGGTCCTTTTACTGTCTTTTGTAATTCCCCTTCATTTTCTTCTTATCAAAACCTACTTTCCCTTTCACTCGCTGCTGTGCAAGTTACAATGCCTCGAACCAAATAGATGAGAGTTAGGATTCGCGATGACGGGAGTTTGTCGGTTTCACCTAGTGAACTCTCAAATGCCCCATCTGGAGATGAACAACCTCCCTTGTCTCCTCCTATGAGCGCTTCTCCCCTTGTAGTTATCCATCCTTCAACAGCTGATGCGAATGAAGAGACATAAGTTGCTGATGTGGTAAGAGGTTTCGATGAGAAGAGGCAGAATATGCAGCTTCTCAGAAACCTTCAAAAACCCCAAGCCCCATTAGCCCATCGTTTCGTGACCATTACAAGAAATCAATGAAAGATTTTCATAGAACTTGTGCATTAGGAGAGGGATACAAACTTATTCTTCCCGAACGGGATAGTGACGTAACCCTCGTCCCGAATAACTGCATTCCTATCTATGAATCTTCTCTAGATTTAGGATTGTGGTTCCCTTGCATCCTTTTATCTCTACCATTTTAAAAGGGTATGACCTTAGACCATGGAAGCTCACTCCCAATTCTTGATCCAACGTCTTGGGCTATATTGCCACTTGTGAACTGAAGAAGTATCCACTTGACTTTGTTGTATTTTGCCACATGCATTCCCTTACTACAGTATCCGCTGAGTGTGATTATTGGTTTGTTTTGTCTACCAAACGAGACTATGTGATGACCATTTCTAAGCAAAACAAGTGGGATTATTGGAGGAATAGATTCTTCTATGTTGAGATCCAAAATCTTGAAATTCTCCAACCCCTTTCTTGTTGGAATTCGAAACCGTTCATGGCGGATGGAAAAGCTGAACCCCCCCCCCCCCCCCCCCCTCTCCCCCGCCGTGAG
>PYUH01000196.1:612063-633533 GCA_016808085.1 Suaeda aralocaspica
TTTTTTTTTTGGGTGATTTGATAAAGCTTATATGGATCAGTACAAGATGTGAGGATTCCATATCAGCAGAAAAGAATGTTTGGTTTTGTTACATTTGTTTATCATGCAACTGTGAAGCTCATTTTGGCTAAAAGAAACCTCACTTTGTCTGTAATTCTCGTGTTCTTGTTAAGCCTTATTAGGAGAATTTAAGGTTGAGCAATCAGATTATGATTGAGCAACCACTTTAAGGTCATTATATGTTGAGCAGTCTAAATTTTAAGGTTTGTATAATTGCATTGTGTTTTTCTGTTGCATTGTTTAGGCTCTTTCTTTTGCAAGCAAGAAGATTCACTCCATGAGTCCATGGTGAATTCATTGCTCTTGCCTAATTTAACCATATTTTGAAATGTCAGTTTATGTGAACATTTTTTAAATCTTTGTTGTCATGAACTCAGGTTTTTTGGATTGAACATGAAACAAAGAGGTATATCTTGCAATATGTGTAACGGTTAATTTAGCAAGCTTTATTATAAATGTGTCATTTTTTATAATGGACATATCATTGCGCTCGGGTGTCCAAATGACGTAATTTTTTTTTCAAATTGGCTATTTTTTTTTTCAAATTGGTTATTTTTTCGAGCTCTATGCCGTGGTAAATCCCCGTAGGGGATTTGGCCCATTATTTTTTCCAAAAAAACCTTCTAGCACCCTTATTTTAGACAAAATGCTATATGTAGATTTTGATCCATCAACAAGCTCAATAAGAATGTAAATCACTCAATGGGAGCATCATTTGTTCTTCTTACTTCTTTTCGAATGATATTTCCATCAAATTTTTGATCCATTGAGCTATTTTTGACTGCTTATGCCGCGTTGTTGATGCTTTTTGTGTAATTGGATGGTGAGTTTCGATTTATCCTGTATACAATATATAGCCAAGGCTTACACATATCAAGTCTCCATTCTCATTCAATTTTGCAATGTTATTACATAGTAGAGCTATGATACAAAAATTGAATCAGTTCACAAACTTAGACTCGTGTGAAGTCCTTATAGAAGGTACTGAATCAATAATTGAGAAATGTTAGTTAAATTGTCTTGTGGATTGAATCAGTAAGTCCGGTTTTCAAAATTCACATATTGTAATTATAAATCATGTGACTTGAATTAGTTTGTATTCCAATACTTCATAACTAAGTTTCTCTACTTATTTCATTTTGTGCTTGCAGATTGATTATCCATGACACATATGTTCTTCTTTGCAGATTTGCTGAAATCATTTTACTTTTCCATATGATACACAATTGGCATCATTCCAAGACTTTGCAAATTGAGACTATGTACAACTTCAATTAGTTAGTTGGAAACACTAGCATATATGTTTCAATTTGAACTTGGTATATCTATATATATATATATATGATATATAATACGTTACTTTGAGATGGTGAATGTGAGATAACTTGTATCATATAGGCATATAGCTGAATTATAAAGTCATAATGGGAATTCTTTTCTGTTATAGAAGCTTTCCTTATAGTATTGGTGTTGTAATTGTGGTGTTGCCAATGTGTACTGTGTTAATTATTGCTCATGATTCATTTTTTTTCTCAAAATTAACACTTTAAGTAACGGGCAGTGGCTCAAGTCCGTTACTTCAAATCATTATTTTTTACTGTTTACATGACTTTAAGTAACGGGCCTTTGGTTGTGCCCGTTACCTAAAGTCTTACCTTTACAAGTTTCTGTAGGACTTTAGGTAACGGGCTGTAGTTTTGCCCGTTACTTAAAGTACTGTTTTAGGTTACAATCATAGCCCGTTACCTAAACGAATATGCAACGGGGTTTAGCTAACGACGATGACCGTAACCTAAAGCCCTTTTTGGCCCGTTACCTATGATGTTTTTTCCACTAGTGAAAACTTGGCCTTGTTAACTCTGCTATGAAGTTAGCCAACGCCTGTCCCTTGATAACCTTTCAGGGATCAAAGACTAAATCGAAAGCTCTTAAAGCAATCTCCCATTTAAGCATTCTTCCAGCTGACTCAAGCTTTGAGAGAGGCAACTTCAGCGGTTTGTCGGTATAATTAACTATCCGTTGTGCAGCAAAGTATGGTCTCAGTTTCTTAAAAGACATAAATAGTGCCAGACCAAACTTCTCCACCTGTGGGTATCGCAACTCTACATTTCGCAACACATGACTAACAAAATAAACGGGCATCTGTACCGCCAAATACATGTATAAATTTTCTTTCAGAAGAGGGCTCACCAGGCGAGGTAAAGTGTGCAAATGTTCTTTTGTCCGAGCAAGTGCCTCCTCGGCCTCCTCCATCCACTCGAATGTTTCCCTTTTCTGGATAGTGTCGAAGAAAAAATGACACTTATCTCCGAATTTTGAGAGGAAACGACCCAAATAAGCTAGGCATCGGGTGAGCCATTGTACTTTCTTTATGGACTCGGGAGAAGTCATGCTAGTGATTTCTTGGACTTTATCCGGGTTAGCTTCAATTCTTCTCTGATCAATAAGAAATCCAAGGAACTTTCCACTCTCAAACCCAAAAACCCATTTCTTAGGATTAAACTTCAAGTTGTAAATTCTAAGATTAACAAATGTTTCTGTTAGATCTGCAACATGATCATCTCTCTTCTTACTCTTCACAATGATATCATCAATGTAAGCCTCGACATTTCTTCCTGACTGCTCCTTGAAAACTTTGTTTACCAAATGCTGAAAAGTGGCTGGAGCGTTCTTCAAACCGAGCGGCATCACCTTATAGCGGTATATGCGATACTCGGTGAAGAATGCAGTCTCCTCCTGGTCATCAGGCCATAGTGGAATTTGATGGAAACCAGAATTTGCATCCATGAAGCACATCAATGCATGTCCCGCCGTTGAATCGACCGAATGGTCAATCTTAGGCAATGGGAAATTGTCCATGGGGCTTGCCTTGTTGAGATCAGTTTAATCTACACACATTCTCGACATACCATTTGGCTTTGTTACCAACATAACATTGGCCAGCCAGTTTGGATATGAAAAGGCCCCAATGAAATTTGCGTCCTACAATTTCTAAACTTCCTCTACTACAGCCTTGTTGGGAGCATCGCCATGATTTCTCTTCTTTTGTCTCACCGGTTTGGCATCCAGGTGAACATCCAACCTATGAACAACCACTCCAGGATCGATCCCTTGCATTTCAGTTACATGGAATGCAAAGACATCCTGATACTCCCGTAAAAGAGAAATCATCTAGGACTTTTCTTGTCCTTGCAAAGCCTGACCTATTTTGATAGTGCGTGTTGAGTCCGCCCGGCTTAAATATTCGTCTGCAAATTCGCCAGGTGGTTGTGGCCTTAACTCATCCGACAGAGCCATATCCTGAAATGCCAATACCTCTACCTCTTCTTTCTAATAAGTCTTTCTTCTTTTTCCACCTTGAGTACGTCTCCTTAGAATCTCCAGCGGTAGATGTCTCCAAAGTGGTCAGATAACACTCTTGTGATATTTGTTGATCTCTATAGACTGTTCCCACCGATCCATCATTACACACAAATTTCATGAGCATTAAATAAGGTACTACTACTACTTTGATAACATTCAGAGTAGGTCGACCAAGAATAATGTTATAAGCCATCATCTCCTGTACTACCAAAAACTTAATAAAAATATTCTTTGACTTCTCTTTCGTGCGGACTCACACAGGCAGAGATATAGTTCCCACGTGGTGAATAATTCCTCCACCAAACCCTATGATAGGATAGGTGACGGGTTGCAAGGCCTCATCATTGAACTTCAACTTCTCAAGACAGGGCATGCTTATGATATCAGTTGAGCTCCCCGCATCGATGAGTATTCTCCTCACCCTCAAGTTTGCCACTTTTAATTCTACCACCATGGGATCATCGTGGGAGTTTTAATGTCAGCTCTATCCTATTGACATATCATAATTTCCGGGAATTCCTCATCTTTAACTTTCGATTCATCTGCCATCACCTGGGATTATTGCTACTACCTCAGTATCAGTATCAGGGTCATTCACTTGTTTTGACGTTTTATTGGTCCGTTGAAATTTATACTTAGATTTCACTACATATGGTTCCAACATCCCCTTGCTAGCTAACTTATCTAACAGTCTTTTCAAGTTATTACATTCATTAGTGTCATGTCCTATATCCTTATGATAATAGCAATACTTGTTTGAGTTTCAAAACCTGGCTAGACCTCGCAATAGTTGTGAGGCTTTGAACTCAAACTTATCCTTTATTTCCATGAGAATTGAATAAGAGTCTTTATTGAATTCATAAGAGGATTCGTAGGGTCGTGCTCGCTTCTAGGAGTAAGCAGATCGAATACCCCCAGCTTCACCTCCAATGATCCAAACCCCTTTCTTCTTTTCATCCTTCTTCTTTGTCGGGGTTACCTCCCCCTGCCTTGACTGATCACGCTTATCTACCTTCTCAGCCTTGGTGGTTGAACATATTTTAGTTGCATGAATATAAGCTTTTGCTTCCCTTAAAATCTCTGGGAGAGTGAGAATCCATTTCTTCACCACATCAAACTTGAATCTCGAAGAATACAACCCTTTGATGAAATTGTCAAAGGCTACCCCCTCCGAGAGATCCGGGATTTGCAGCATCTCTAAATTGAATCTCTTCACGTATAACCTTAGACTCTCATTAGACCCCTGAATTATCTTTCCCAAATGCATGCTAGTTTTCCTTTCATGCTTGTTTTCCATAAATTGGTGAGAACACATGCTTAGGTCGGTGAAATTATATATGGATGTCACCTTCAGGTGGTGTGTTAAACCATCTCTGCGCCACCCCTTTAAGTGTGGCGGGAAAATACTTACACCAAGTCGCATCATCCGTTGATTGAGCATACATCTTGTAAGTAGATAAGTGATCATCAGGATCTGTTGTGCCATCATAAGTGATGTGGCACGCCAACTCATGCCACGTGTCAGCATAGTACTGGGCCATGTGTCCACTAAAAGTCCAGGTGGCACTACCACTTGGCAACGACTGGACCACCAAGGTGGCTCCATACGGCCACGTGTCGCTGTAAGTTTGGGCCACGTGTCCACAACAACTACTTAAGAGAAGAGAAACCTCTGCCACGTGTCGCAACCCCATTCGACACTACAAAGTAGGATAAAAAGAGGAATTTGGGCCTTGAGGCTTGAATGTAAAAGCCCATGAAGCTTTTACAAGTATCAACCAATTAGACGATGACAAATGTCATCGTCCAATTCGTTGGTCTCCAAACCTAAAGGCTATAAATACCCCTCAAAATCATCATTTTGGGGGCATTCAACATTCAATATTCAATCTTCATTCATTCTTACATCATACTAAGAGAATTTCTCTCACTAGTTTCCCTCTCTAGATTACCAAGTTGTTAATTATTGTTATTTTGCCTTAATCCTCATACAAATACTTACTTAAGCATCGGAGGGGGAAAAAATCCTACGAGGATTTTATTCCCTTGTTTTGCAGGAATCAAGGTTCGTGCCATCAGGAAGTGAACAAGCCAACACCTATCCGTCCGAAGTGTAGCCCTCTAGTTCCCTCTCCACGTATTTAGTTGAAGAGACCCTACCAGGAACACTTTCTACGTCATTTGGCGCCGTCTGAGGGGAGGGCACCTGAGAATGACTGGTGGTTCACATCCAACCTAGGATGAGACTCGGTACCTTGATCAATCCGGGAACTATGAAACCGGACAAGGAACTGGCTCTCCTAAGGGGAAAGCAATAGAGGATCAACCCGTGACTATAGGTCAACTCAAGAGTATCTTGGAAGGTCTCAAAGAGTCCTTTACGGATGCTCTACGGGAGCATTCCTCCAAGAGAACTCATATGGAAGGTGATCCTCGCCAGAGAAAGCTTAAAGGGAAGTTGTGTCAAGAAGATCAAGGTGAAGGAAGACTAACTTTCCAAGAGAAAGTTGAAAAAATCAAGAAGGAAAGAACTCCATTGAAAGCTCATTGGGGTGCACTCAGAAAGTATCTTGTCACTCCTAAGTATAAACCAAAATGGGAGCTGGCAAAAGGACAAACTGAGGTAAGCAGGGCAAGATCCGATGCTAGAGAATTCATTGAATTCAAAAAGTCATTAGCTCATGATGCTAGAGAGTATCTTGAGGCTAAGAGAACTTCGAGTAAGGATGCTAGAGAAGTTATCAATGAAAGGAGGGCATCTAGCAGAGATGAAAGAGAATATTTGAACTCCAAACGAGCCCAGCATGAACAGAGTCGCTCTGACTCGTCGGGTTCAACTGCAACCAAAGAGATGTCTGATTCACATCCATTCACTGATAGGCATGATGATGAAGAGAATCTGAGATACAAGATTGAGAAGAAGAAAGCTGAGCAAGCAGATCAAGCTAGAAGAGAGCAAATGATCCAATACTGGTAAAACAGGGTGAGACCTGAGGAGCTTTATATGGCCAAGCAGGTACCTAATGATCCTACGGGGATTAACGGGGATAAAGCGGNGGTACCTAATGGTCCTACGGGGATTAACGGGGATAAAGCGGGTTCTATGTCTATGAATTGGACAACCCCATTTGCTGCATCAATCATGATGGCTCCTCGCCCATTTAAGTTTAAGATGCCTAATGCAGAGGCTTTTGATAGAACAACTGATCCAGAAGAACATCTGGCAACATACAAACACTTGATGTATTTTCAAGGTTTGGATGACGCAGCTTGGTGCTGCTGTTTCCCAGCAACACTTAAGGGAATAGCTCAGAAGTGGTTTAATAGTTTACCTAACCAATCCATCAACAGTTTCCATGAGTTGAGTACAACCTTTGTACATCATTTCATGGCTAACAAACATGAGAAGAAGACGAGTATGCACTTAGCCAAGATCGTGCAAGGTGAGAAGGAATCATTAAGAAGTTACGTCCAAAGGTTCAATCTTGAATCATTGCAGATACCTAACCTCTCTGAAGGAGTTGCCTTTGATAGCTTCTTCAGAGGGCTGCGTGATGGAACCTTTAAGTTTGATGTGGTCAGAAGGAATTGTAAAACCTTGAAGGGGATTCTGGAGGAGGCTGAATGCTTCATCCATGCTCAGGAGCTATGCGCTTCCACCGACAAGGACAAGAAGAATGATCACGGATCAAAAAACAAAGATCAGAAGAGACATGCTACTTGGATGGCTGGCTCATCAAACAAGTCAAATGATCAAAACAGGAAGAGAAAGGTGAATAATGCGCTGAGAGTTGAATTCACTAAGGATCTCCATTCAGTCTTTAAGGAGATCCGAGGGAAAATTGACATTGATGATCCACCTCCATTGAGAAGTGCAAAAGAAGATCGAGATTCAAGTAAATACTGCTACTTTCACAAGGATGTGGGGCATCATACCAATGATTGCTTCAATCTTCGGAGAACCCTTGAAGCTCTTGCTGCTAAAGGGAAGATTAGTCAACATTTAATCAAGTCCTCTGACAAGAATGCCAAGCAGAAGTCAGACTCTAAAAATGAGGTGACAAAGGAGGGCTATGAGACGGAAGATGTGGTCTACGTAATCTCTGGGGGCTTTGCTGCTGGAGGTCCTACTATGAAGGGAAGTAAGGAATATGTGCGACGCCTAGTTTGGGAATCATCACCTGAAACAGGGGAAGATGCTAAAATTAAATTTCTGGAAGTACTGATCAGTGACAGGGACTGGGGCAAAGTCCGAACACCTAATGATGATCCCCTGGTAATAGAGCTGAAAGTGGCAAATATGAAGGTAAAGAGAATACTTGTTGACACGAGAAGTTCATCTGATATAATCAGTTACAGTTGTTTGAGGAAGTTGAAGTATGATTCGTCAAAGTTTGAACCAATCCACCATCCCATCATTGGGTTTGGAGGAGAAATTATCAATCCCTTGGGAACAGTGACTTTGCCGGTTCGAGTCGGAGATAAAGACTGTGCTCGAAACATGTTCGTCAAGTTCCTTGTAGTGAAAGAGCTACAGGCATACAATGTGATTCTTGGAAGGCCAACACTTAATGCTATCAGGGCAGTTATTGTTACCCACCTCATGCTCATGAAGTATGAGCGTAACAATGGTATTGTGGGAACAATTCATGGAGACCAGCAACTGACAAGAGAGTGTTATGTTACCACATTAAAAGCGGAAGCCTGGTCAAGTGAAAGTGGCGGACCAAGTAAGAAAATGAAAGTAGAAGAAGCTCCCAAGGACCAAGTTATGGTTGTTTATAGCTTGAATCAAGCCCCAAGACCTCAACCTGGAGGTGAGCACGAAGATTTTGTGTTGGATGAGATGAAGCCTGATAGAACAGTCAAGATTGGACAAGCACCTGACGAACATGTTGGGGCAGAGATAAGAGCCTTACTTAGACAATACAAAGATGTTTTTGCATTTGAAGTTGAAGAAATGCCGGGGATTGATCCAGAAGTGGCTATTCACAAGCTCAATGTTAAGCGTGAATTGAAGCCTGTCAGGCAAAAGAAAAGAAATCTCGGTGAAGTTCGTAACAAAGCTGCAGATGAAGAGGTAAAAAAGCTATTAGAAGCAGGATTCATTCGTCCATGCCAATATCCTGATTGGGTGGCAAATGTTGTATTGGTGCCAAAACCTAATGGAACAATGAGAATGTGCGTGGATTACACAGACTTAAACAAGGCGTGCCCTAAGGATAGCTTTCCTTTGCCCAACATCGATCGGTTGGTTGATTCTACGGCAGGACATGCCTTGTTGAGTTTTATGGATGCCTATTCCGGCTTTCATCAAATTCCACTATGGGAGGAAGATCAGGAAAAAACAGCGTTTGTTACGGAAACAGGCCTGTACTGTTATACAAGAATGCCCTTCGGTTTGAAGAATGCTCCAGCTACCTTCCAGAGACTAGTTAATGAAGTATTCAAGCAACAATTAGGAAGGAATATGGAAGCATACATTGATGATATGATTGTCAAAAGTAAGGAAGCCAAGGATCATGTAGCCGATTTAAAGGAAACTTTTGAAACTTTGAGGAAGTATAAGATGAGGTTGAATCCGAAGAAGTGTGTTTTTGGTGTCACCTCAGGCAAGTTCCTGGGGTTTCTTGCTGATGAAAGGGGGATTGAGGTCAATCCAGACAAGGTCAAGGCCGTGTTGGATATGACTTCTCCCCGAAGTGTTAAAGAAGTGCAGAAGTTAACTAGGTGCTTAGCAGCCTTGGGAAGGTTCCTGTCAAGGGCAGGAGATAAGTGCCACTTCTTCTTTGATACGATCAAGAAGAAAGCCAACAAATTTGAATGGACTCAATCAGCTGAGGAAGCCTTTATTAAATTAAAGGATCATCTCCATTCTCTTCCCAAGTTGGTAAGCCCCAAGGAAAAAGAAATTTTGTATATGTACCTTGCTATATCAGAATATGCCCTCTCAGCTGTTTTGTTGGCTGAGAGGGACGGAGTTCAACATCCGGTTTACTTTGTCAGCCATATTCTCCAGAAAGCTGAACTGAGATATTCTATGATTGAGAAGTCTGAATTAGCATTGTTTTTAGCAAGCAGAAAACTGAGGCCCTACTTCTTGTCCCACCAAATCATTGTTTACACGGATCAGCCGCTTAAGTCATGCCTAACTAAAAAATCTTCTGGTAGGATGCTTAAGTGGACTATCGAGTTGGGTTCATTTGAGATTTTGTATGAGCCTAGGAAAGCGATTAAGGGACAAGCGTTTGCCGACTTCATTGTTGAAATGACCAGGCCTCAGATTGAAAAGCCAAGTATTGACTACTGGACACTACATGTTGATGGATCATCCACCCAAAATGGGTGTGGAGCGGGAATCATATGCAAATCTCCTGGGGGAGATTTGTACGAGTATGCAATGAGGTTCAAATTTCAAACTTCGAACAATGAAGCTGAGTATGAGGCCTTAATTGCAGGAATTAAGTTGTGTAAAGCTGCTGGTGCTAGGAAGATAGAGGCTATGTCTGATTCACAACTGATTGTGAGTCAATACTTGGGAGACTACGAAGCCCGCGATGAGGGCATGAGCAAGTATTTGCAAATGTTGCAAGAAGAAGTTAAAGATCTCGAGAGTTTTGAGTTAATGCAAGTTCCCCGATCCGAGAACAATCAGGCTGACGCCCTGTCCAAGTTAGCTAGTTCTGCTATAGGAGACTCACCCCGAACTGTTTTTTGGGAAGTTAAGGAAAAAAAGAGTATTGAAAAAGAAAGAGATGTAAACTTCATTAGCAGGGGAAGTACCTGAATGGATGAAATTATCGCTTACAAAACAAATGGAACCCTGCCAGCTGATGCACGAAAGGCTAAGTATGTCAAGGCAAGAGATGCGTGGTTTGTGCTATGGCAAGGACAATTATACAAGAAATCGTTCACTCATCCACTATTGAAGTGCATCACCCCCGAGCAAGGTAAAGAAGTTTTGGAAGACATTAATGAGGGGTTTTGTGGGTCTCATATAGGGGGACGAGCCTTAGCTGAAAAGGCACTTCGTATAGGGTATTACTGGCCGTCACTGAGGCAAGATGCTATGAATTACGTCAAGAAGTGTAAGAAATGTCAGTTGTATGGAAATTTGCACCACCAACCAGCTAATGTTTCAAGTCCGATTATCAGTCCACTTCCTTTTGCCAAGTGGGGCATGGACATCCTTGGTCCATACCCTCAGGCCTCGGGGCAAAGAAAGTATGTGTTGGTAGCTGTGGACTACTTCACAAAATGGGTGGAGGCAGAGCCGATGAAGAATATCAAACACTCGGATGTACAGTGGTTTATATGGAAGAACCTCATCACACGATTTGGAGTTCCGCAATCTATTGTATTTGATAATGGTCTGCAGTTCGAGACACCGCAATTGAGAAAATGGTTAGAAGATCAGGGCTTCTCTGCTAACTTTGCTTCCGTAGGCTATCCTCAGGCCAATGAACAAGTTGAAGGTTTCAATAAGATAATCGGTGATGGACTGAAGAAGAAGCTTGAGAAGGCTAAAGGATTATGGGTCGATGAATTATACAATGTCTTCTGGTCGATAAGGACCACCGTCAAGAACTCAACTCGTGAAACTTCCTTCATGTTCGTGTGCGGAGCTAAAGCTGTTCTTCCCATCGAAATGTGTGAACTTACTCTCAGAGTGATGCTGTATAATGAAGATGCGAATTGGGAATTGATGAAAGCTACTCTTGATACCTTACCTGAGGTGAAAGGTAATGCCTTGCTTAGACAGCAACTGTACAAGCTTCGGATGGCTAGAGAACATAATAAAAGGGTTAACAATACGCCCATGAAGCTTGGAGATCTAGTTTTAAGGAAAATGGAAGCCATAGGAAGGGCAAATGAGCAAGGCAAGTTGATTTCGAATTGGGAAGGTCCCTACGAGATTGTGGAAATTGTGCGAGATGGTACTTATCGACTTAAGAGTTTGGATGGTTATGAACTGCCACAAACTTGGAATGCTAATAATTTAAAGAGGTATTATATGTAACCTTGTTTTACGGAATCAGATGAATAGGCTACGGCCATATAAATAAGGTCCAAGTTGATCTTTTTTATAGAAACTGGAGTTTACATTTGTATTAAAATTGGCTACGGGCCATAATTAATGAAAACTCTATTTCTGCATGTGTGATAATTTAGCTTATTACATTTTATTTTGCTTATTAAGCAAGGCTAGGGTAAGACCCTAGAGCCCTGGGTAACTTCCCATTAGGGCAAGACTAGGGCAAGATCCCAAAGTTATACTTTGTTACTTAAGCAAAAAGAGACTTAAGACAAAGGAAGTGGGACTAAGGGTCTTACGATTTGACCAAGTGTCTTAAAAGTAGGACTAAGGGTCCTACAATTAGACCCAGAGTCTTAAAAATGTGACTAAAAGTCCTTGAAAATGCTAAGCGCATTAAGATTAAAATGTTATAATACTTGCTTCGATTCCTTAAGTTTAAGGGCAATCAGTCTAATCAGTACTAGGACTTTTAGTAAACTTAGGGATCTCAGCAAAACTTAGGGATCTCACCAAAAGGCTGATCCTGGTTAACTTGAAGCTTAATTTGGGGGAAAGAGAACCCTACAAGCCTATCAGAAATGAGCAAGTCTTCTCCATAAGGAACAATAAGAGTTCCTATTGGTGGGTTAGTTATGAAGTTCCTAAGGGAAAACATAATTAAAGTTCCTAAGATCCCATGGGGAACCTTGAGAAGGTGAACCAAGAGTTCATATTTTTTAAACCTGTGAGGCAAGATCCCATGGCCTGGGGAACCTTGAGAAGATGAACCAAGAGTTCATATTCTTGTGTAAAGAAATCAAGCTTCAAGATTTAAAGAGCTAGAACAAAGATCGCATTAAAAGAAATTTAAAATCAAATATTACAAGAAACACTTTAAAAGTGTTCCTATTCAAATCAATGTTCCAATCATTCTAATATTGTTCAAAGAATTTCTAATTGTTCAAAGAAAATTAAATACAATCATTAAAATTTTGAAGAAGAGCATCAGCCTTGATGTTTGTCATTATGAACTTCTGAAGCCTCTTTGCTCTTCTCTTCTTCTTCTTGTTGCTTCTCCTTCTCAAAACTCTCCTCTTCTTCATCTTCACTCCCTTCTTGAACTTCTTCTTCTTCTGAATAATCAAAGGAAGGAGGCGGAGTTGCTTCAGCTTGTTTTTTGATATGAACCATGTTGACATAGTTCAATCTTCTTTCAAAGGAGTCAAAGGCTAGATATTCCTCTAACCCCATTCCCCAAGCTTCCAAGCACATCTCTCTAAGGAAAGCTTGGCCCTCCATGTACTTCTCAACAGCAGTGGTTGAGATCTTTTGTTCAGCCTCCTCCTTTTCATTTTTCAGCTTCTCCTTCTCCTCCTCAGCTTCCTTGAGCTTCCTCTTCAGCTCATCCACTTCCTCTTTGAGTTTTTTGGCCTCTTCCTTGGCATCCTTGGCGTCTTTTTCAACGCGACCTTGGTTAGCAATGACAGCAGCAGCCTTCTCCACAGTCTCTTTGTCAGCATGGATCTGGTTAGCCAGTTCCATGCTCCTCTCCAAGACTACTTGATAGTCTTCCTTGGTTTTGTGGAGATCTCTGGAGAGAGCATTCATTGCATGCTGTCACTTGGCCTCAATCTTGTTTGTTTGAGCCACTACATAGGTAGCAGCTTTGTCATAGAACTCCATGCATTTTTTGTTTTCAGCCTTCATGGAGCCATAGAGTTTGGCCAAGTGTTCCAGACGGAACATAGACTGCAAGAGAAGGGAAACAAAGAGTTAGTTGATAAAATAATAATAATGAGAAGAGAATAAAAAAGAAAACAGTTGTTGGAAGCATACCTCAGAGAGGTTATTGAAGATGGGAAGAAGATGGCCTCTGACAGATCCCTTGACTGACTCTTTGTACCCAAGTTCTCCACAGCTTAAGATCTCCCTAATCAAACCCCTTATGTAGTTGGAGTCAAATTTTTTGCTGGTTGAGGGGAGATCCTCTTCGTCATCAAGGAAGTTGGGGGATTCAGCCTCATCTGTTATGGGAACCGGTAAAACTATGGCATTAGGGTTCCTGGGAGAGTTAATGGTATCTGAAGATGAGCGTATAGTTTGACAGAATCTATGACTAAACTTACCCCCAGAAGCTCTAGCCTGTGCCTTAACACTTTCGGGGATGTTTCTCTCAACATAGTTCGAGAGACCAATAACAGGGTCCTCATCAGGAGGAGAAGAAGGAGGTTCAGAAGCGCTAGCTGATTGGGAAGCAGGCATTGTATTGAGGGGAGTGGCGGAAATGCTTTCCTTCTAGAGAATGGTTAAGGCAGTCAAAGGATCAACCAACCCATTGTCACTCTCCAAGGGGTTATCTTGTTCAGCCGGAGGAGTTCTGTTCTCACCCCTATCACGAAATCACTCTCCCCAATCACAAAGGCACTCTTCCCAGAAAAAGTGTGAGGACTTGACTCAGTGATCTCAACTGGAGTAGCAGCAGCTTTCGAGGAAGTACCCTTTCTTTTGCTCTTCTTTGAGCTTGTACCCTGTGCTTCTGGTACTTCCTCCTTCTTCCTCTTATGGGAAGGCTTTGGCTTCCTCCCAGAAGACTTGCTTGTCTCCTGAAAAACGACAGTGCTAGAAGAGTATAAAGGAATATTCAACAGATCCTACTAAGATGAACAACTTTCAGAGCAAAACCAATAACTTCCCACTTTGTGTACATCCTAGTTTGCCGACTTGAACGTACATTGACACAAAGTGGGGAAGCCATTGCTTACAACTTCCTAGAAGGAAACATTAAACAATACTTCCTCTCTTGTGCCTACCCAGGTTCAACTTGCAACTTCCAAAGCCTAAGCTTCCTAGTTTGCCGAATTGAACGTAGAATGACACAAAAGAGGGAAGTTGAATTAATACTTCCTAAGGGGAAGTGTTATATTAAATCTTCCTAATGGGAAGTAATGAATTAATACTTGCTAAATGAAAGTGCTAAATTAAAACTTCCTAAGGGGAAGTAATGAATTGATACTTCCTAATAGAAAGTGTCATATTTAAATTTCCTAAAGGGGAATTGGTAAACTAATACTTCCTAGGGGGAAGTAGGAACCTAAAGCTTCCTAAGGGGAAGTAAAAGGGACTTCCCCTCCTTATGCCATTGTACGTTCAACCCGGCAAACAAGGAAGTCAAAGACTTCCCACTTTGCCGAGTTGAACGCACATGGACACGAAGGGGGAACCCTGAAAGTTACTTAAACTTCCTAAGGGAAGAGACTTCCTACGAAAGGAAGTCAAAACATACTTCCTAAGGGGAAGTATGATGTTAAAATGTTTCTAAGGGGAAGTAAAAAGACTTCCCCCTCCAGTGCCATTTTACATTCAACCCGGCAAACAAGGAAGTCAAAGACTTCCCACTTTGCCGAGTTGAACGCACATGGACACAAAGGGGGGAACTTCAAAGTTATTTAAACTTCCTAAGGGAAGAGACTTCCTAGGAAAGGAAGTCTAAACATACTTCCTAAGGGGAAGTATGATGTTAAAAGCTTCCTAAGGTAAAGTAAAAAGGACTTCCCCTCCTTCTGCTATTGTACGTTCAACCCGGCAAACAAGGAAGTCAAAGACTCATAAGTTGATATTTTATATGTATTTTATCCCCGATCCCGGTTGATTCTTAGCTCTAATACGGCTCTTTTGAGCCAATTCTACTAACTTTTGCTATTTCGAGTGTTTGTTGTGCTTTTTATTAGATTTTTCAAGAATCGATGATTTATCGTTGTTTTCCGAGCCTTTTGAAGCACTTGAAGAAGTTAGTAAAGAGTTGAAGTCATTTGGGAAGCTAAACTGAAGACTAGAAGTGTTAAAACAAAGAATTAAAGAGGCAATTAAGGAAGAACGAGCGAAAATCGAGAAACGAAGCAAATTAGGCTACCCGCCCGGGTCGGAGCTATGTGCCTGGGTGAGGGCTGCACGCCCGGGTAGCCCGGGCGGGTGGCTCTGAAGGCCCAAAATCACGCGTTTTTCCTTGTTTAGCCTAAGTACTTAAGTGTTTTTGCTCCTAATTAGGGAAGGACGCCTCTTTTTATTTTAAAATCCTAGTTTACTCTAAAATTCTCTCAAAGTGTAAAACTCTATTCAATCATTCAATCAATAATATTCAGGTTCTATTTTATTCTCAATTCTTGTTCTTAGTTATGTTTATTGTTATTTTCAATTTATGTTCTTAGTTTTATATGTTTAGATTTAATTTTCTTAATTATTGTTAGTTTTGTTTAGTTTAATCATGTTTAGTATTTTAATTACTTTTATTGTTTTAGTTTCTGTTTCTTTAATTATGAGTGAGTAGTTCCTTTTCTAGGACTAGGGGATCCATGGGCTAATTGGTGATGTGTTGCTCCTAATTATTAGTTTAACTATTAATTTGCTTGAATTCTTATTGTCAATTACTATTGCTTTCAATTAAATACTGGCCAGGTTTAGTTGTTAGTTTGATATTGTTGAAATCGATGCCGAGAGGTAAGATTACCACAATTAGATCATAAGGGCAATAGGGGAAACGAGTCTAAGTGAGCGAGAGTCATTAGAGGAGTTTTGAAGGGGACTAGATTCGAGAGAATTAGTGGACCTTAATTCAAGGAAATTGATAATATAATTAATTATTTGTGTGCAAATTCACTGGTTAATCTGTGGTGAACCGATGTCCTAGGTTTAGTTATTAATTAATTTTCTTAATCAATTTAGTTCTAATTCTAGTTAATTTCTTAGTCACAATCGTCACTCAAAGGCTCTTTACACGGTTTAGACTTTTTAGAACTAATAGGTTTAATTGCTTCCCTGTGGATTCGATCCCTACTTCCCTAGCTATATTAGTTAGAGTGGTNTTTAGAGTGGTTAGTTTTGTTTTTGATAGGTGTGCGATAGCCTCATCAAAGACTTCCCACTTTGTCGAGTTGAACGCACATGGACACAAAGGAGGGAAGTCTAAAAATTTCTAACTTCCTATAAAATGAAGTCTAAACATACCTAATGGGAAATAAAAAGACTTCCCCTCTTTATACCATTCTACGTTCAACCCGGCAAGCAAGGAAGTCAAAGACTTCCCACTTTGCCGAGTTGAACGCATATGGATACAAAGGAGGGAAGTCTAAAAATTCTAACTTCCTAAGGGAAGAGACTTCCTATAAAAGGAAGTCTAAACACACTTCCTAAGGGGAAGTATGATCTTAAAAGCTTCCTAAGGGGAAGTAAAAGGACTTCCTCTCCTTGTGTCGTTCTACGGTCAACCCGGCAAACAAGGAAGTCAAGGACTTCCCACTTTGCCGAGTTGAACGCACATGGACACAAAGAGGGGAACTCTAAAGTCATTCTAATTTCCTAAGGGGAAGAGGCTTCCTATGAAGGGAATTCTAAATATACTTCCTAAGGGGAAGTACGATCCTAAAACTTCCTAAGGGGAATTCTTAAATACTCTAGCTTCCTACAGGGGAGGAACTTCCTATAAAAGGAAATCTACACCTACTTCCTAAGAAAAGTTTTAAACTTTCTAAGGAGAGGGAAGACTTCTACCTATTATATAGCTTCCCTACTTAGTTCCCACCTGCGTTCAAGTCGGCAAAGTGGGAAGTCACTAAGTAGGGAAGTCCCTAATAACATTCCTAAAAGGAAGTGTTTAAATACTTAACTTCCCCACTTAGTGCCCGCTTGCGTTCAAGCCGGCAAAGTGGGAAGACTCTAAGTGAGGAAGTCTGTCAATATGATAAAATATATATATATATATATATATATATAACTAAAATGCAAGTCTTAGTTTTGCCGAAATGTAAAATACCTGAGTCTTCGCCTTCTTTGAGGAAGTATCCTCCCCCAGCTTTTGAGAAACTTGCTTCCAGAACTCTTTTTGATTCATACTTCCTTTTTTGAATGGAGGAAGGTCAGCAAGAGTTTCTTCTGCAAAAAGAAAGGATACTTGGTTAAATAAGTGAAGAAAGAAACAGAAGTTCAGTATCAAATGATAAAGCAAAAATTACCCTGGTTATACTCATCTGTTGACCCTAGGTGTTTTGATGGTGACAAACACATACTACTAATGGGTTACTTGTTTGATGTCAAGATAAACATATATTAGTAGCCATTGTACCAACAAAAGAGCTTGTCTCAAGTTCAGATGTCTCAAGTATGTATCGAAAATAATTAATACGTAATTCAGAAGATTTATACACTTGAGAATATTCAGAGAATATATGACAACAAGACTTCAAAGTATATTCTGAGAAGATATGGAAGATATATTCTAAGAAGATACCATGAAAGATCTTTGTAGATATTTGGAAAAGATATACACAAGATTATGGTAACAAATCTATGAAGAAAAGAACAATGTGAATTTAGATGGAGAATTGATCTAAATTCACTTTATGAACAATATTCACCAAGATATTGGTGAGATATGAAGCGTGAAAACAAGAAAGGAAATCAGAGAAACCCTACTTCTAACTTCACTATAAATACTGAAGATCAGAAGAGAAGAAATTTAACCAATACTTACGTACTTCATTGGAAGCATACAAGACTAGGTACAAGAGTCAGTTGTACTAGGATTGTGTTCAACTTTATGAGTCTGTAATCTTGAGTTCAGGGAAAGAAGAGTGATTTGAGTGAATCACTTGTAAAGAGAAAGAGAAGAACTCGTTCAGGGGAACAAGTTCAAGGGAATAAGTACTGAGTTGTACTTAGAGAATAGAGAAGTACTGAGTTGTACTTAGAGAATACAGAAGTACTGTGTGGTACTTAGAGAATAGAGAAAGTTGGTCAAGCCACCAAGAGAGAAAGAGAAAGAGAATAGAGAAGAACTTGTTCAGGGGGAACAAGTTCAGGGAGAACAAAGTACTGAGTGGTACTTAGAGAAGTCCGTACTAACTAGGATTGTAACAGAGTCGTTGGCCCTAGTTAGTAAAAAGAGAATTGAGTCAAAATCCCTAGTGGTCGAGGTTTTTTCCTTCCTATTGGGCCTAGGAAAGGTTTCCTCGCTAAAATCGCGTGTTCTCTACTTGTCTCTCACTCTCTCTATACTTGTCTCTACTTTACTTGTCTCTAGTTTAATTATTATTGTTTGTCAAAACTAACAATTGGTATCAAAGCAGGTACTCTTTTTGGTTGTGTGCAGGTAATTCTGACGAGTGAATCCTGGAACCATGGCAAACAACGAGGAACGACTAACTGAGGGACATTCCACCGTAAGGCCTCCCAACTTCAATGGGAAGTACTATCGTGAATGGAAAGCAAAGATGGAGACTTTTATTACTGCTGATAATTTCCAAATCTGGAAGGTGATTCGTGATGGTNATAATGGTAAATTTCAAATTACCACAAAGAATGAAAAAGGTGAACTTGTTCCTAAACCCGAAAGTGAATACGTAAAAGAGGACTATGAAAAAATTGAAATGAATGCTTCTGCACTAAAATACTTGCATTGTGGACTTGGACCTCGTGAGTACGATCGTACGGCGGGGTGCAAGAGCGCAAAAAAAATCTGGGATTTTTTGCAAATAACTCATGAAAGAACAACTGAAGTGAAAAAATCTAAAATTGATTACTTAATGCAACAATATGAGATGTTTAAAATGGAATCTAACGAAAGTGTTCAGGAAATGATTGTTAGATTTGGTAACATTGTTATTGAGTTAGAGTCCTTAGGGAGAGTCATTACTAATGAAGAACAAGTAAGAAAAATTCTTAGAAGTCTACCTCAGGATGAAAGATGGAATGCTAAAGTTACCACTTTATTTGAAACTAAGGATTTTTCCAAGTTCAATGTTGAACAGCTTACAGGTTCATTAATGACCCATGAGATGCATCTTAAATCTAGAGAAGTAGAAATATCCAAAGGACAATCTATTGCTCTTAAGGCTGAAGGACGTTCCACGACCAACACAGAAGATGAAGATGAGAATGATTCAGTAGTAAGTGCAGAAGATGCAGCTTTGCTGGTGAGACAACTGAAGAAGATGATGTACAAAGAAAGGGGCAAAGGAAAAACTGAAGTTAGATCCTCCAGAACCACTTGTCGTAAGTGCGGAAGTATGGATCACTTCATTCGAGATTGTCCACTATGGGAATCAGAAAAGGGCACAGGGAAGGTGAAGTCAAAATTTGCAAAGAAACCATTCTTTACAAAGAAAGACTCCAGAAAGTCCATGATAGCCGCTCTACAAGAGGATGATATAACTGATGATGAAGAAGATAACCTTGAGGAAGAGACTGCTCACATTTGTCTCATGGCCGAACTTGAAGAAACAGAAAACCTGACTTGTTTCAACGTAAGTCCCTATGCTCTTAAGGAACAAATTAAAAAACTTAGAGCTGCAAAACTTCAAGAGCTTCTGCTGGAAACTCTGGATGAATACAAAGAAATTTGCAAACATGTTTCACAACTAGAAAAATCTTTGGAAACTCGTAAAGAACATGCTAAGTGGATTAGGACTAATAAAAGAGATATGGAAAACCGCTTCTTTGAACTACTTGATAAGAACACTGAATTAAAACACGCTTGTGAAAAAATTAAAGAAGAAAATATATTCTTAAATGTAGAATTGCAAGGGTACAAGTGTCTAATTCCTGAAACAAATTTCATAAATCTGTCCCCCACACAAGTTGACAAGAATGAATTCTTAAAATTAAGACAAGAGATCACTGATTTAAAAACAAGAAATTCAGATCTTTAAAGAAGCCTAAAATTAAATCATAACAAATCAAGTCATGTTAACGTTGTTAATTAGTTTGAAAAGAATCAGTCTAAAAACAGATCAGGTGTGGGTTTTAACCATAAGAGGAGAGATAAAGTCAAGAAGTATGTAGATTTACCTAACAACAAAATTTGTACTTTCTGTGGAACAACTGGACATCTTCAAGGAGGATGTACCAGAAAAATGGAACAAATAGATGAAAACATGAACAAGTTAAAACTGATGTGGATAGTTAAGAATGTTGATACAAAGGAACCCAAGCAAGTCTGGGTTCCTGTTACTAACCACTAAACTATTGTCCAGGCACAAGTGAAGGGGAACAACCTGTGGTACCTCGACAGTGGTTGTTCCAAGCACATGACAGGAGACGAAACTCAATTTTTTTCACTTGTTGACTATAATGGAGGAACAGTGACTTTTGGTGATAATAAGAAGGGTGATATAATCGCCATAGGTAAGGTAGGTAAGTCACAAAAATGTTCCATAGACAATGTATTTCTAGTCGAGGGGTTAAGACACAATTTACTCAGTATTTCCCAATTCTGTGACAAAGGGAATACTGTTCGTTTTACATGTGAAAAATGTCTTGTCATTGACTGCAACACTGGAGACATCGTACTAGAAGGAAAAAGGAGAGGGAACACTTATACTGTTAATTTGAACCTTGTTCCTGAAAATCGTCTCAAGTGTCTAAGTGTTGCAGACAATGATCCACTACCGTGGCACAAACGTTGTGGACATGCTAGACTTTCACTACTAAACAAATTAGGACAAAATGGCTTAGTAATTGGTTTGCCAAACATTAAGTACAATTGTGATAAAATTTGTAATGCATGTGTTAAAGGAAACATGTTTGCTCATCTTTTAAATCAAAAACCTTGGTAAGTACTTCTAAGCCACTTGAGCTGATACATATGGATCTTTGTGGTCCAGTAGATGTCAAAGTAGGAGTGGAAGAGAAATATGTTTTTTTTATTGTGATGATTTTCCAGGTATACATGGACCTTGTTCCTTGCTACCAAAGAACAAACCTTCGACGAATTCGAAGCTTTTGCAAAAAGGTGCAAAACAAGTGGACATAAATTGGTACATTTAAGATCTGACCATGGAACAGAGTTTGAAATCAAAAGTTTTTGATGAGTTTTGTAGTGAACATGGATTAGATCATAACTTTTCAGCTCCAAGGACACCGCAGCAAAATGGAGTAGTAGAGCGAAGGAACAGAACATTGGAATTTATGGCAAGGACAATGTTAATTGCTAGTTCATTGCCCAAGAATTTTTGGGCAGAAGCAGTTAATACAGCATGCT
>PYUH01000196.1:644300-659268 GCA_016808085.1 Suaeda aralocaspica
CATGCCACCTTAGATTCTTAGCATCCTTACTAATTGAAAACAACCGCTTGAATCTTGGTATTATTGGGAGATACCACAACACCTTGGACGGCATACCAGCTTTACCCTGTGCCCCTTGTCGCTCATAACGTGGCAAATTGCACTTTGGACACTTATCCAACAACTCATAATCTTTTCGGTACAATATGCAATCATTTGGACAAGCATGTATTCTCTCATACTCTAAGCCGAATGGACACATCAGCTTCTTAGCATAGTAAGTCGACTTAGGAAGCTCATTGCCATCCGGAAACATGCTACTCAGCTTTTCTAGCAACATTGTGAAACTTTTATCAGTCCAATTGTTTTCTGACTTAACACTAAACGATTCCATCACAGCAACAAGAATGGTCAATTTAGTACAACCGGGGTACAAAGGCTTTCGAGAGGCCTCTGAAATGGATTCAAAGCCTCGTCCATTCTCAAGGCCTTCCACCATCTCTTCGACTCTATGATCCGCTTCATCGCGTTCGTAATCATCATTCCTATAGACATCATCATTGGTTGCATGAGTAAAGTCGTTGTTATGTTGATGACTACTATCATCATGTTGATGATTACCACGCGAAGAAGGACCGTCATGGACTCCTGTCTCACCTTGATAACTCCACACATAATAATCAGGTCGAAAACCATGAAGAAGTAGGTGCAGCCTGACCTCAGCAATACTTTCAAACTTACGATCATTGGCACACTTGAAACATGGACAGTAAAACCCCCTGGTTTTTTGAGTTTGTGAATATGCTTCTGCACGCTCACAAAACTCAAACACCCCTTCTACAAATTTCGCCTTATCACGGCAATTGTACATCCATGACCGATCCTTTGACATCTTGTGCAACTAACAACACACAATTGAAGGTATTCAGTACAATAACATAGTAAATTTAATATATGGTTGTGTATAATTCTTTCAAAAATGTGCTTCTTGATTTAATAAACATTTAATTAGTTTATCAGTTCAGCAATTGCTTACTATAATTGAAGAAGCAAATTACGTAGTAGTGAGAGATCATAAGGAATTTTTCAGATTCCATGTACACTTGTTAGTTTGGGAGGTTGGTTTTGTTTTCTAATAGCCTTCGGGTTGTGAGTGGCGACTAAGAGCATGTTGGTTCAAAAACTTGGAATGGGATGGAATGAGAATATGAAACCATAGAGTATGGAGTGAAAATCCGTTTCTTTTTATAAGTAGTTTGGCTCATCGCTCATATGTTAACAAGGGAGGTGTGGAATCCTATACCCTTGGTAAATGATTCCAACTTTTTCATCTTTTTCGTCATTAATAGCGACACCCATTCCATACTACTAGAAAGGGTTGAACCAAACACCCACTGCTGAGGTATTAGTATGGATTAGTAATGGATAATTTTTATTGTGAATGAATGAAAATGTACACTTCTTCTAACTGTATAACTGAAATACTGATTTGAGTTTTGACTTTAGTATTTGAAATGGAGCTCCAGCTTAGCTGGATCTTGAGTTTCCAAGTTTTGAATTTTGTTGGTCCAACTAAACAAAAAATCTCGGTCCAACTAAACAAAAGCAGCTAGTCACGTTTTCTGTTGGCAGGCTAATGTCATTCTAAAACCCAATACCTTATATGCTCATATGAAACATTATACTGTCATTTAAAAAAGCACTCCTTCTTGAATATGCTACTATCTCGTCAGTCAATCATTCATTCCACTCTAATGGTGTCCATTGTCCAATCCAACACACTCATTTTTGTTAGCGGCTACTACAGTTAAACACTTACTTTTAAGCAAGTCCTCATCCCAGTAATCCATAAACTACTTTTAATCAATATGTATGATTGAGTGACACCATACTATTCATCACATCAATGTATTCCACTCCTATCACAAATATCAGTATACTTCATTCAACGCTTGCTCGTGAAATATCGCAAACACTAGTAACACGCTAGATCGACAACTGCTAGCTAGCTAGCTGAGCTGTGTAAAATCTCTAGCTCTCTATACTCTGTTACTCACACAAAGGACAGATACAACACCAAATATAAACACTAAAATACTAATAATAAGCATCTTATAAGTTATACAAACACCGAAAATACTGAAAACGAGAATAATACTGTTTAATCAACTAATAATCAACTCACTAAAGCTAAATCCATGCTAAATCTCGTAGTTCTCTCTACTCAAGCAAATAATAACGAAACAACAGTAATTAAACAACAAAAAATAACAGAATGAATGTCATGCATTTTACAATTTTACATCCAAAACCTAAAATGTCGAAAAAGGTGAAGACATCAACTAAATACTAAAGAACTACCTTCAAAATCAAATTAATTTAAACGCAAACTCAATTTTTCGCAAATTAAGACAAATAAACATCAAATGATGAAGTGAAATTAGGGAAAATGAAGAAAGAGATCGCTGAAAAAGTACCGGAATTTGTTACTTGAATATATTTGCTTCTGCAGTTAAATTGACGACCAAAGAAGCGCTAATTCACCGGAAATTGTGAGGTTGAAGATGGTTAATTCACCGGAAATTGTGAGGTTGAAGATGGCTAATTCACCGGAAATTAAGACGATTTAGATTTATAATTCACCGAATTTTTTCGATCTGGTGTTTGAGGGCGACGAGGAAGCTCGGAGACGACGAAGAAGGAAGAAAGTATTAGGGATTTTTGGTTTGAGTGTGAGTGTTTGAGTGTGAGTTGAGAAGGAGTTAGGTTTGAGAGAATGAAGGTAAAACTGAAAAAAAGAAGGAAAAGATCGAAAAGAAAAGAAAAAGAAAGTAATAACATCTACTCCCAACGGGAAAAAAAAAAGAAAAAGAAAGAAAAAAAATCTGAGGCCTTTTTTGCTGCGGTTAGAAACCACAGCAAATACTCACACATAGCAGCAAATACTGTTATTTGCTGTGGTTACACAATAACCGCAGCAAATAATACTCCTTATCAAAAACAGCAATTTATTTGCTGCGGTTTTTATAAAATCCCAAAAAACCGCAGCAAATAAGGGGCAGCAAAATGTATTTTTTGTACTAGTGAGACGGGAGAGGTGGAACAACCAGTTGCGGGTGACAACGATGGAGAAGTCACACCACACAAGGAGTTTCAGCCCAAGCCTTGGAAACATCAGAGCTCACATCCCATGGATCTTATCATAAGTGATATAGATAAAGGAACTCAAACAAGGTCTCAAATGAGAAACTTTTGCGCCTTCAATGCATTTCTTTCAACGCTTGAACCAAGAAATCACAAAGAAGCCTTAGGTGATCCAGATTGGATCATAGCTATGCAAGAGGAACTAGGTCAATTTGAAAGAAACAAGGTATGGCATCTTGAACCTAAGCCTGAACATCAAAAAGTCATTGGACTTAAATGGGTGTACAGGAACAAACTTGATGAATATGGAACAATTGTCAGAAACAAAGCCAGGTTAGTGGTAAAAGGTTACAATCAGCAAGAAGGTATTGACTTTGAGGAGACTTTTGCTCCTGTAGCAAGATTAGAAGCCATTAGAATTTTAATTGCTTTCGCTGCCTATATGGGATTTCGGTTGTTCCAAATGGATGTCAAATGTGCTTTCCTTAACGGTTACTTGAAGGAAAATGTCTATGTGGAACAACCTCCGGGTTTTGAAAATGTTGACTTTCCTAACCATGTCTATAAGCTTGATAAGGCTCTTTATGGACTTAAGCAAGCTCCTAGGTCATGGTATGAAAGACTCTCAAACTTTCTTTTATCTAATGACTTCAAAAGAGGAAAAATTGATAAAACTTTGTTTCTGAAAATCAAAGGTACTCATATTTTAGTAGTACAAATTTATGTTGATGATATTATCTTTGGTGCTACTAATGAGCCTTTGTGCAAGTATTTTGCAGATTTAATGAGCAAAGAGTTTGAAATGAGTATGATGGGTGAACTAAACTTCTTCCTAGGGTTGCAAATCAAGCAAACAGAGGAAAGAATTATGATTCATCAACAAAAATACATCAAAGAACTCCTGAAAAAATACGGTCTTGAGAATTCCAAAGACAACCATACACCTATGGGAACAGGTACACGTTTAGATGAAGACGTACATGGTACAACTGTTGATCAAAAACAATATAGGGGTATGATTGGTTCTTTATTTTATCTAACTGCCAGTAGACCTGACATAGCTTTCAGTGTGGGAGTATGTGCTAGATTTCAAGCCTATCCCAAGGAATCTCATTTAAAGGCTGTTAAAAGGATATTAAGGTATCTCAAAGGTACAAGTGACTTAAGCTTGTTCTATCCTAGTACTAACACATTTGATCTAGTAGGCTTTGCAGATGCTGACTATGCAGGTGACTTGGTCAATCGAAAAAGTACATCTGGAATGGTACAATTCCTAGGGACAAGTCTGGTTTCATGGAGTTCAAAGAAACAAAATACAGTAGCCTTGTCCACAGCTGAAGCAGAATATGTGGCTGCAGCAGCATGTTGTTCACAAATGATTTGGATCAAACAACAGGTTAGAGACTTTGGTGTTACATTTGAATGTGTTCCTATTTATTGTGACAACACTAGTGCTATTTGTATTTCTAAAGACCCAGTTCATCACTCAAGAGTAAAGCACATTCACATAAGGCACCACTTCTTAAAAGACAGTGTTGAGAAACAATTAGTTAAACTAGAATTTTGTGCCACTGAACAACAAATAGGCGACATACTCACTAAACCATTACATAGAGAAAGGCATGAAAAATTGAGACTTGAACTTGGGATGATTAGATTAAATCATCTTCCTAAAAGGCTCCTAAGCCTTCAATGACATAGTCTGGATTGGCAACGCATACACAAACCAAGTACAATTATTTTGTACACACATAATTCTAGGGTAGCATATTGAGATCACGATAATATAGTTAAAGGCCTAATTTACATACTTGATGCATTTTATGGTATGTGTCCTCTAAACTTTTCGCATCAAATTTTTCGTTTTTTTTAAAACCTTCTTTGAAACTAAGCAAAAAAAAAAAACGTAAAATTTAGGGGGGAATTAATTATGGTTCAACTTCTACGCGTTCGAGAAGTTTGTCACATTCAGAGTTCCATAAAGCCTAACCAAGTTATGAGCCCAACTTAAAGAACCCAACTTTCAAAGTTCTTTCCAAACTATTTATACCCCCCAAAACACATCTACCTACCATAACTACTCACCCGTTCAAACTCAAATTCAAACACTCAAAAAATCTCCCTTGATAACGCCTACTCTCTTGCAACAACAATGGTGAGTGAAAACCAACACAAGTTGATGATAAACACAAGTCACCTTGTTCCCACCAAATGTTCCAACTCAAAAAAACCGAAAAAAAAAAAAACCAAAGTCCCAAACCCTAACTTTGAAGGACTTGGGCTCAAAGCGAAAAGGGGAGATCGAAGTGGTTGTAAGCGACGAGGAAAATGAATCCACAACCGAAAAGGAGCAATATGAGGAGGAGGAGAAAGATGATGATGATGGAGAAGGTGAAATCCACGGAGACCAAAGCACAAATCTTTTAGTGCGAGGTTTGGGGATCGATTTAAAGTGGTGCAAGCAAAGTAAGTTTGATCAACTCCTTGACTTAATTGAATTTGAAGGATGGAATTTATTGTTTGGAGAATGTTTTGTTCATCATATGTCATCAACCGATGTATTTGCATTATGTGGTACATTTACACGAATTGGAGATAGTTGTGCTGGAGTAGTTAATGGAAAAATTATACAATTGACTGCTGAATCTTTTGCTACTGCTTTTAAATTAAGTTTGGAAGGTTATGATTATTATGCTAAACAAAGGGTAATTATTGATTTTGGAGAAGGAATTGTGAATGATGTAGTTGTTGAGTATTTTGGTGGAAGGCGTGGGAGAAATACTGTGAATGTGAGTGATATGAGTGCATTGGGTAAGTTGTTGTTTACCCTTGTGCGCAAGAATGTGCTAACGCGGAATCATGGACGTGGGAAGGCAACATTGCTTTACCTTGCGTACATGTACTGCCTCGCTACAAAAAGAAAAATTAATTTTGCTTCTGTAATGGCTAAACATCTCACTCACTGTATTGAAAATCAAAATGCTCTAGGTTATGGTGCCTTGCTGACATATCTCATAGCTCAGCATACCACCATTCCAACGAAACATTTAGTTGCCCCTAGTTTAACTGATATCCTTGGAAAAAACTCTTTGTCATTCATTAAACTTGAACTTGTTAATGGTATGGTTCAATTTAAAGCAAGAGCCAAACCTACACCTAAGCCTGCTGAGAAGGAATCTGGTGCAAGGAAGAGCCAAAGGCTTGCCTCTAAGGGTAAAGAGCCTGAGGTGGTGGAGGTTCAACCTATTGACACTACAGTAGGATTTGGGAAGTACTCTGTGGTCAAAGTAGGTGATTTGATGGCTCAATTGGTTTTGGATGTTCAGGAAGTGATGAATAAGCAGGATATATTTAAAGGGGTCCTACTGAAAAAGCTGGATGATGTAGAGAGGAAGATGGATGCTTTAGGGGATGAGATGATTGATCTCAAAGCCAAAGTTATCTACTTTCTCGATGATGTCGTAATAGAAGAGGAAGAAGCCCAGGACAATGAGGAGGAACAAGTGAATGAAGGCAGAGGAGAGACAACCAAGCCAGCAGGACAATGTACTGCCACTGCACCTGATGCCATCCTGGAGCCACAGCCTGATGTTGCTGATGAATGATGATTCCCCCAAAAAAAAAAATTGCTGAAAAAAAAAAATCAAATGCTTAGTTTATTTTGAAGTTTTTTTTCTTATTTTTACTCGTTTCTACTCCTTTCTTTTAATTTTTTTGAGGACATTCACTGTTAATGCTGTCTAGTTATGTTTAATTAATGGTTTGATAATATTCTTGCTTTTGATATATTCTGCTCTTTGACTATGACTTATCTATTGATGCTGTGATATGCCAAAGTACTTTTAGATGATGTCAAAAGGGGGAAAAGGAGCAAAAGAAGAGACAAAAATATCGAAGTATCCCTTATCTATTGCCTCTCATGCTTGAAACTGCCTTTCTCTTTCACAAACTCACCTTTGATTAATCCGATTGATTTTGTTGATTTTGTTTGTTTTCGTTTCAAGTTATTTTAAAATATGTTTAGTTTATTTTATACATTATATTTTTGTCTAAGTGTTTGTCATCATCAAAAAGGGGGAATATTGTTGACCCTAGGGGTTTTGATGGTGACAAACACATACTACTAATGGGTTACTTGTTTGATGTCAAGATAAACATATATTAGTAGCCGTTGTACCAACAGAAGAACTTGTCTCAAGTTCAGATGTCTCAAGTACGTATCGAAATAATCAATACGNTATCGAAATAATTAATACGTAATTCAGAAGATTTATACACTTGAGAATATTCAGAGAATATATGACAACAAGACTTCAAAGTATATTCTGAGAAGATATGGAAGATATGTTCTAATAAGATACCATAAAAGATCTTTGAAGATATTTGGAAAAGATGTACACAAGATTATGGTAACAAATCTATGAAGAAAAGAAGAATGTGAATTTAGATGGAGAATTGATCTAAATTCACTTTATGAAGAATATTCACCAAGATATTGGTGAGATATGAAGCGTGAAAACAAGGAAGGAAATCAGAGAAACCCTACTTCTAACTTCACTATAAATACTGAAGATCAGAAGAGAAGAAATTTAACCAAGACTTACGTACTTCATTGGAAGCATACAAGACTAGGTACAAGAGTCAGTTGTACTAGGATTGTGTTCAACTTTATGAGTCTGTAATCTTGAGTTCAGGGAAAGAAGAGTGATTTGAGTGAATCACTTGTAAAGAGAAAGAGAAAGAGACGAACTCGTTTAGGGGAACAAGTTCAAGGGAATAAGAACTGAGTTGTACTTAGAGAATAGAGAAGTACTAAGTTGTACTTAGAGAATTGAGAAGTACTGAGTTGTACTTAGAGAATAGAGAAGTACTGAGTGGTACTTAGAGAATAGAGAAGGTTGGTCAAGCCACCAAGAGAGAAAGAGAAAGAGAATAGAGAAGAACTTGTTCAGGGGGAACAAGTTCAGGGAGAACAAAGTACTGAGTGGTACTTAGAGAAGTCCGTACTAACTAGGATTGTAACAGAGTCGTTGGCCCTAGTTAGTAAAAAGAGAATTGAGTCAAAATCCCTAGTGGTCGAGGTTTTTTCCTTCCTATTGGGCATAGGAAAGGTTTCCTCGCTAAAATCGCGTGTTCTCTACTTGTCTTCTCACTCTCTCTATACTTATCTTACTTTACTTGTCTCTAGTTTAATTATTATGTTTGTCAAAACTAAACATCATCCCCATAAATTACACCAGCAACAACAAGGAAGTTGCGATCTAAGAAGAATTCGCTAAAGGGGATCCAGTTGTAGGGAACGAACTGTCAGAGGTTGTTTCTTGATCTCCACTGTGGTAAATCTGAAGTATTCTAAGTTTTGTTGTTCATTATTACTCAATCTAGGAAGCTCAAGGGGTCTTCCTAGGCACTTTGGAAAAGGATTCCATTTTTTCAACACTTCTACCAATTTTTTGTCATGGGACTTCACAAACACAAAATGGTTCCTCCAGTTGGGAACCTTGTTGGCTTTTTCTACACAAGTGACGAACCCCTCACTGTTTTTCAGATAGAACCACCCACGTTTGTAGTGGGAGGCCTTTGAGAGATGGTGAAGATGAAGGAAGACCTTAGAAGAAGCTTTCACTCCTCTAAGGCCACAAGAAGTCACATAAGACATTATGTGAACCCAAGAATTGGGAGTAAGTTGACATAGGCCAATGTCATACTTTTTGAGGATATTAAAAATGAATAAGGAAGTGGGAAACCTAAGTCCTAGGTCAATTACTTCAGTATAAATAGGGAAGCAGTCTTCCGGGGCATCCAGAATGGTATCCCCCTTGTTAGGGATGATCAACTCAAAATACTCATTTTTAAAAATTAAGTCACTACTCAGTTTATCCTTATTTACACCATCTACATATTCATCGGAGATCACTACATCGTCAGCACCAGGATAGGCACCTCTCTTCTTCTTAGGCTTGGAAGTGGTAGCCTCAGAAGCCTCTCTCTTTCTAGTAGGAATCTCCCTTACTTCCTCCTCGGGAGCTTCCTGTGCAGCTTCAGCATCCTCTCTTCCCTCAACCTGGGGAGTAGGATCTTGCTGATCAAGAGGATTCACATCTGAAACTTCAGATGCTGAAACTCTCAAAGTAACAGTATCTTTATAGGAAGTTTGTTTAACTCTTGCCATTGCAACTTCCTGCACTGGAAGAGAAGGAAGTAGCAAAGACCCAGACAATAAGTGATCAGGAACAACAGAAGATTGAGTTCCAACAGAAGAAGTAGTACAAGGAGAAGGAAGTAATTTAATAGAGTTCTCATTATTATGTGGGGAAGAAGAGGATGAAGAAGCCATTGGAAAATAAAGACAAAGAAGTAAAGGAAAAACAAGAAAGAAAAAGAATTCAGGTAAATGCCTGAAAAAGAGAAGGAAACTAGGATCTACTATTCACACCGGAAATCGCCGCAACAACTCGCCGGAAAACGCACCACAGGTCGCGCGGAAATCGCCTCTGAAGCTTCTTGGGAGTTTGAGAAAAATCTTGAGAACTTTTAGAGAGAGAAAGTGAAATAAAATGATTGAAACAATCATTTTCAATTATCTTATATATATAGAAATTTGAAGGGGCACAAGAGTAAATTCCCCCTTCAAATTTGAATTTCCCCCCAAAAAAAAAATCAAAAGGGGTGGTTGCGGCATTAATAAATGCTAAGGAGGGTTACAAAATAACTTCCGAAACAGAAAGAGACGTCAGTTGGGGCATGGATTATGGATCCAAACACCCAACTGAGGGGCAAATGATATGGCACGTCAACTCATGCCACGTGTCAGCATAGTACTGGGCCATGTGTCCACTAAAGTCCAGGTGGCACTGCCACTTGGCAATGACTAGACCACCAAGGTAGGTTCCATACGGCCACGTACCGCTGTAAGATTGGGCCACGTGTCCACAACAACTACTTAAAAGAAGAGAAACCTCTGCCACGTGTCGCAACCCCATTCGATACTACAAAGTAGGATAAAAAGAGGAATTTGGGCCTTGAGGCTTGAATGTAAAAGCCCATGAAGCTTTTACAAGTATCAACCAATTAGACGATGACAAATGTCATCGTCCAATTCGTTGGCCTCCAAACCTAAAGGCTATAAATACCCCTCAAAATCATCATTTTGGGGGAATTCAACGTTCAATATTCAATCTTCATTCATTCTTACATCATACTAAGAGAATTTCTCTCACTAGTTTCCCTCTCTAGATTACCAAGTTGTTAATTATTGTTAATTTGCCTTAATCCTCATACAAATACTTACTTAAGCATCGGAGGGGGAATAAAATCCTACGAGGATTTTATTCCCTTGTTTTGCAGGAATCAAGGTTCGTGCCATCAGGAAGTGAACAAGCCAACACCTATCCGTCCGAAGTGTAACCCTCTAGTTCCCTCTCCACGTATTTAGTTGAAGAGACCCTACTAGGAACACTTTCTACGTCATTTGGCGCCGTCTGAGGGGAGGGCACCTGAGGATGGCTGGTGGTTCACATCCAACCGAGGATGAGACTTGGTACCTTGATCAATCCGGGAACTATGAAACCAGACAAGGAACTGGCTCTCCTAAGGGGAAAGCAACAGAGGATCAACCCGTGACTATGGGTCAACTCAAGAGTATCTTGGAAGGTCTCAAAGAGTCCTTTACGGATGCTCTACGGGAGCATTCCTCCAAGAGAACTCATGCGGAAGGTAATCCTCGCCAGAGAAAGCTTAAAGGGAAGTTGTGTCAAGAAGATCAACGTGAAGGAAGACTAACTTTCCAAGAGAAAGTTGAAAAAGTCAAGAAGGAAAGAACTCCATTGGAAGCTCATTGGGGTGCACTCAGAAAGTATCATGTCACTCCTAAGTATAAACCAAAACGGGAGCTGGGAAAAGGACAAACTGAGGTAAGCAGGACAAGATCTGATGCTAGAGAATTCATTGAATTCAAAAAGTCATTAGCTCATGATGCTAGAGAGTATCTTGAGGCTAAGAAAACTTCAAGTAAGGATGCTAGATAAGTTATCAATGAAAGGAGGGCATCTAGCAGAGATGCAAGAGAATATTTGAACTCCAAACGAGCCCAGCGTGAACAGAGTCGCTCTGACTCGTCGGGTTCAACTGCAACCAAAGAGATGTCTGATTCACATCCATTCACTGATAAGCATGATGATGAAGAGAATTTGAGATACAAGATTGAGAAGAAGAAAGCTGAGCAAGCAGATCAAGCTAGAAGAGAGCAAATGATCCAATACTGGGAAAACAGGGTGAGACCTGAGGAGCTTTATATGGCCAAGCAGGTACCTAATGATCCTACGGGGATCATCGGGGATAAAGCGGGTTCTATGTCTATGAATTGGACAACCCCATTTGCTGCATCAATCATGANAATCAATCATGATGGCTCCTCGCCCATTTAAGTTTAGGATGCCTAATGTAGAGGCTTTTGATGGAACAACTGATCCAAAAGAACATCTGGCAACATACAAACACTTGATGTATTTTCAAGGTTTGGATGACGCAACTTGGTGCCGCTATTTCCCAGCAACACTTAAGGGAATAGCTCAGAAGTGGTTTAATAGTTTACCTAACCAATCCATCAACAGTTTCCTTGAGTTGAGTACAACCTTTTTACATCATTTCATGGCTAACAAACGTGAGAAGAAGACGAGTATGCACTTAGCCAAGATCGTGCAAGGTGAGAAGAAATCATTAAGAAGTTACGTCTAAAGGTTCAATCTTGAATCATTGCAGATACCTAACCTCTCTAAAGGAGTTGCCTTCGATAGCTTCTTCAGAGGGCTGCGTGATGGAACCTTTAAGTTTGATGTGGTCCGAAGGAATTGTAAAACCTTGAAGAAGATTCTGGAGGAGGCTGAATGCTTCATCCATGCTCAGGAGCTATGCGCTTGCACCCGCAAGGACAAGAAGAATGATCACGGCTCAAAACCTAAAATTTATACTTAGATTTTACTATATACGGTTCCAACATCCCCTTGCTAGCTAACTTATCTAACAGTCTTTTCAAGTTATTGCATTCATTAGTGCCATGTCCTATATCCTTATGATAATAACAATACTTGTTTGAGTTTCAAAACCTGGCTAGACCTCGCAATAGTTGTGAGGCTTTGAACTCAAACTTATCCTTTATTTCCATGAGAATTGAATAAGAGTCTTTATTGAATTCATAAGAGGATTCGTAGGGTCGTGCTCGCTTCTAGGAGTAAGCAGATCGAATACCCCCAGCTTCACCTCCAATGGTCCAAACCCCTTTCTTCTTTTCATCCTTCTTCTTTACCGGGGTTACCTCCCCCTGCTTTGACTGATCACGCTTATCTACCTTCTCATCCTTGGTAGTTGAACATATTTTAGTTGCATGAATATAAGCTTTTGCTTCCCTTAAAATCTCTGGGAGAGTGAGAATCCATTTCTTCACCACATCAAACTTGAATCTCGAAGAATACAAACCTTTGATGAAATTGTCAAAGGCTACCCCCTCCGAGAGATCCGGGATTTACAGCATCTCTAAATTGAATCTCTTCACGTATAACCTTAGACTCTCATTAGACCCCTGAATTATCTTTCCCAAATGCATGCTAGTTTTCCTTTCATGCTTGTTTTCCATAAATTGGTGAGAAAACAACATGCTTAGGTCGGTGAAATTATATATGGATGTCACCTTCAGGTGGTGTGTTAAACCATCTCTGCGCCACCCCTTTAAGTGTGGCGGGAAAATACTTACACCAAGTCGCATCATCCGTTGATTGAGCATACATCTTGTAAGTAGATAAGTGATCATCAGGATCTGTTGTGCCATCATAAGGATCCATATTTAGGGCTTTAACTTGTGTTGTCTTTAGTGCCATTAAAATGGCCACCGAGAATGGAGAACTTTCTATTTTCTTTTCTTGTAGAAATCTTACTTGCCCTTTTTAAGCTACAAATAACTCTATTTATAGGTAATTACCATTAGGGTTTGCTAAACATTCCTCTCTAAGATCAGGGCACTTGTCCTCAATCTAGAGTAATACACATTATTGGGCTTAATCACTGATGGGCTTATTTCAGCAATAGAAGAAGTTACATAATAATCAATAAAGGATGTTACTAATAATCTGGCCTATCTCCTCATACAGGTGTCTCTGCCATATTGGTCCACGTGTCTTTGCTTTATTGGGCCACGTGTCGTGGCTTTATTGGGGCACGTGTCACTACTCTGCTTGTCCACATGTAGTTGCTCCATTGGTCCACGTGTAGTTTTTCTATTGATCTAAAAACAGCCCATAACAACTTCAATGCGAAAAATGTAGTGAACGGTGGTGAGTTTTTTACATGATGTAGGTATACGTTTTGCGATATTATGCTAATCTCAGAAGAAGATTTAAAATAGTTTAGGAGATATGGTGATTTTGGTGGCCAAAGTGTATTTGAGAAGCAATATCAAATTTAAGAGGAAATGAGTGAAGTTTAAGAAGTAGAATAAACTGAATTGGTGCTAATTTTTTTCTTTTTCGAAATGATGGACTATAGAATTTCAGGCAACCTACGCCATAGTGTAGCTTGCACCCTAAGTTAGGTTTGAAATGTGCTTTGGCGTAAGTGACCTCTTGTGTTATAGCACTGCAAGGCCTAGAAATTAATAAATACTATCAAGTTTTGTGCTATAGTGCAAGCCTCTTGCGCTATATGCATGGATATCATGGTTTAGTAGTTTTGACTAGCCTCCTACGCTATGGTGCAGTTTGTATTTTGCGCAATGGTGTATGAAGTAGTAGGGGCCGCTGATTTTAGGGTCCCAAATTTTTTAGTCACCTTCTCCAAACCGTCCGTAGGTTGAGTTAGACCCTAGGAGGCTAGGAAGCACATATACGCCAATTTGGTAAAGTATCCCGTACCGGACATGGATACGATACGAATACGCGTACGATACGGATACAACTATGTCAGACACAGTTTTTTTAGCGTGTGTGTCTTTTTTTTTTTTAATTTAGGATACAGGACATGGGCCGTTAGGGTGGGACACTGGTCGTATCACTTAGAATATGAAGCATCCTCTTTATTTGGCTTGTTGTCTTCGGCTTTTACATGTACTAAACTATAGACTTAACAAAAGAAAACAAAACCAAAAGACCAAAACATCAGACTCTCTCTTCCATTTTAACAAGGAAACCAAATCCCCTAATTCCATTTTCAAATTTTCACTTAAGAAAAAACCAAAACCTAACGAAAAATGTCACATATCAAACAAATATGAAGCGACGACAGCAAGGCGGAGCGTTGGCAGTAAGGCAAAGCCGACGACAACAAATCGACATGAAGGTTTTAGGTATGATTAATTGAGTATTTGACTAATTTGAGTGTAAATAGATTTCTTATTAATTTATAATTGATTTTTTCACTTTATTCTAGGTTGTTGTAATTTCTAAATACTTATTACATTTTATGTTATGTATGTGTATATGTTATTGTTTATTTTCTCTTTGAAATTTGGTTTAAATTTATTTGTTAAATTATTCCAATTTATGTTGGTAATTTGGTATGATTTAGGACTTTTTTATTCAAATTTCAGTGGATTATTGGGATTTCATTTCGAATTTATTTGTTCTTATTTGTTCATTTAAGTGTTTAATTTAAAATTAAAGTCTGATGTAAGTGTAGGGTGTAATTTTTGGATTGTTAATTACTATAATTTATGTTATTATTCAGGATGATTTGGGTTATAATTGAATATGTCCAGTGACTATATGGATGCGAGTGGTGATGGGAGTAATAGTGGTTCAAGTATCCCTAGACAAGATGAGATGTTATTTCCTCTATGGAAGTTTGTCACTATGGCTGG
>PYUH01000196.1:660188-677939 GCA_016808085.1 Suaeda aralocaspica
GTTGTTGGGGGGGGGGGGGGGGGGGGGGGGGGGAGTTGGTGGGGGGAATATAGCTTGGAAATGCAGTTTTTGTGGTGAGTGTAAGAATGGATCCTATACTAGGGAACAATCTCATTTACTCTGCCAAGCAAGGAAGGTGTGGCTACATTTTGTAAAGTAACTAGGGATGATATTGCAAAAATGAAAAAACTTGATATGGAAGCTGATGCTTTTAAGGAGGCATTGAAAAGTAAGAGACCACCTCTCCCTAACCAACCAATCTCCTCCAACACATCTAAGGCTTCATCAATGCCACCACCTCCTAGCTTTGGAAATTCAAAGAAGGGAACTTCATTGTTTTAATTTACAATCTCGCAAGCAATTGGATTCGGAAATAGCTAGGATGTTCTACACTAGTGGTTTGCCTTTTAATCTAGCTAGAAATCCTTATTGTGTGGGTTCATACACTTTTTCTGCAAATAATTGGCTATGTGCCTCTTACTTATAATAATAAACGAACAACCTTGCTTGAAGAAGAGAAAGAAAATGTTAATAGGTTATCAGAACCTATTAAAGGCACTTGGAAAAGTAAAGGGTTTAGTATTGTTAGTGATGGATGGAGTGATCCACAAAGAAGGCCACTAATAAATATCATGGTTGCTTGTGAATGTGGTCTTATGTTCATGAAAGCAGTTGATTGCTCTGGTTAAGTGAAAGTCAAATTCTTCATTGCCGATATCTTGAGTGAGGTAATTGATGAGGTTGGTCATCAAAATTTCGTGCAAGTTTTTACTGATAAAGCAATGCAAAGCTGCAGATGAACTCATTAAGGGTAGATATTGATGTGGCACGCCATGTTATGCCACGTGTAAGCATAATACTGGGCCGCATGTCCCATTTATCATGCAAATTGCCAAGTCATATCCAATCTACGGACTGCACGGATGACTACGTGTCGCCCTTGAGATCGTGCCACGTGTTCGATTTAAGGAGAAGAGACTACTCCATGCTATGGGCCAAAGGCCAAAGGTTAGAAAGGCCCAACAAGGGCTCATAAAGGCACAAGCCAATCACCAAGGGAGAAGTGTCCCAAACCCTAGGGCACCCTAGGTGATCTTTCCTATAAATACCCGATGGGGGATTCATTCATTCACACATTCACTCTCATACAATTCTTACATAATACTAAAGTCACTCTCTCTCTAAAATCACTCTCTAGATTAGTATTGTTAATTATTGTTATTTATCCATAAACCTCCCAAAAATACTTACTTAAGCATCGGAGGGGGAAAAAATCCTACAAGGATTTTGTTCCCTTGTTTTGTAGGAACCAAGGTCCAAGACGTCAGGAAGCGAACAAGCCAACACCTGTCTGTCCGAAGTGTAGCTCTCTAGTTCCCTCTCCACGTATTCAATTGAAGTGACCCTACCAGGAACCCTTTTATATCATTTGGCGCCATCTGAGGGGAGGGCACCTAAGGATGACCGGTGGTTCACCTCCAACCGAGGATGAGACTCGGTACCTTGATCAATTTGGGAACTATGAAACCAGACAAGGAACTGGTTCTCCTAAGGGGAAAGTAACAGAGGATCAACCCGTGACTATGGGTCAACTCAAGAGTATCTTGGAAGGTCTCAAGGAGTCCTTTACGGATGCTCTACGGGAGCATTCCTCCAAGAGAACTCATGAGGAGGGTGATCCTCAGAGAAAGCTTAAAGGAAAGATGGATCAGGAAGATCAAGGTGAATGAAGACTAACTTTCCAAGAGAAAGTTGAAAGAATCAAGAAGGAAAGAACTCCATTGAAAGCTCATTGGGGCACAATCAGAAAGTATCCTGTCACTCCTAAGTATAAACCAAAACGGGAGGTGGCAAAAGGACACACTGAAGTAAGCAGGATAAGATCCGATGCTAGAGAATTCATTGAATTCAAGAAGTCATTAGCTCATGATGCTAGAGAGTATCTTGAGGCTAAAAGAACTTCGTGTAAGGATGCTAGAGAAGTCATCATTGAAAGGAGGGCATCTGGAAAAGATGCAAGAGAATATTTGAACTCTAAGCGAGCACAACGAGAACAGATTCGCTCTGACTTGTCAGGTTCAACTGCAACTAAAGAGATGTCTGATTCACATCCATTCACTCTTAAATCGGATAAGCGTGATGATGAAGAAAATTTGAGATACAAGATTGAGAAGAAGAAAGCTGAAAAAGCAGATCAAGCTAGAAGAGAGCAAATGATCCAATACTGGGAGAACAGGGTGAGACCTGAGGAGCTTTATATGGCTTAGCAGGTGCCTAATGATCCTACGGGGATCATCGGGGATAAAGTGGGCTCTATGTCTATGAACTGGACAACCCCATTTGCTGCACCAATCATGATGGCTCCTCGCCCAGTTAAGTTTAAGATGCCTAATGTAGAGGCTTTTGATGGAACAATTGATCCAGAAGAGCACTTGGCAACCTACAAACACTTGATGTATTTTCAAGGTTTGGATGATGCAACCTGGTGCCGCTATTTCCTGGCAACACTTAAAGGAAGTGGTTCAATACCCTACCAGATCAGTCTATTAACAATTTTCATGAACTAAGTACAACTTTTTTACATCATTTCATGGCCAAATAATGTGAGAAAAAGACTAGCATGCACTTAGCTAAGATAGTGCAAGGTGAAAAAGAATCCTTAAGAAGCTATGTCCAGCGATTCAATCTTGAATCATTGCAGATACCTAACCTCGCTGAAGGAGTTGCTTTTGATAGCTTCTTCAGAGGGCTCCACGATGGAACCTTTAAGTTTGATGTGGTCAGAAGGAATTGTAAAACCTTGAAAGGGATCCTGGAGGAGGCTGAATGCTTCATCCATGCTCAAGAGCTATGTGCTTCCACCCGCAAGGATATGAAGAATGATCACGGATCAAAAAACAAAGATCAGAAGAGACATGCCACTTGGATGACTTGCTCATCAAACAAGTCAAATGTTCAAAACAGGAAGAGAAAGGCGAATGATACGCCGAAAGTTGAATTCACTAAGGATCTTTATTCAGTCTTTAAGGAGATCCGAGGGAAAGTTGACATTGATGATCCACCCCTACTGAGAAGCGCAAAAGAAGATCGAGATTCAAGTATATATTGCTACTTTCACAATGATGTAGGGTATCATACCAATGACTGCTTCAATCTTCGGAGAACTCTGGAAACTCTTGCTGCTAAAGGGAAGATTAGTCAACATTTAATCAAATCCTCTGATAAGGGTGCCAAGCAGAAGTCAGACTCCAAAAAATGAGGTGACAAAGGAGGGCTATGAGACAGAAGATGTTGTCTATGTAATCTCTAGGGGCTTTACTATCGAAGGTCCTACTATGAAGGGAAGTAAGGAATATGTGCAACGCCTAGTCCGGGAATCATCACCCAAGACTGGGGAAGATGCTAAAACTAAATTCCCGGAAGTACTGATCAGTGACAGGGACCGGGGCAAAGTTCGAACACCCCATGATGATCCCCTGGTAGTGGAGCTGAAAGTGGCAAATATGAAGGTAAAGAGAATACTTGTTGACACAGGAAGTTCGTTTGATATAATCAATTACAGCTGTTTGAGAAAGTTGAAGTATGATTCATCGAAGTTAGAACCAATCCACCATCCCATCATTGGGTTTGGAGGAGGAATTATCAATCCCTTGGGAACTGTGACTTTGCCAGTTCGAATGGGAGATAAAGATTGTGCTCGAAACATGTTCGCCAAGTTCCTTGTAGTGAAAGAGCTACAGGCATACAATGTGATTCTTGGAAGGCCAACACTTAATGCTCTCAGGGCAGTTATTGTTACCCACCTGCATGCTCATAAAGTATGAGTGTAACAATGGTGCTGGTGCTGTGGGAACAATTCATGGAGACCAGCAAATGGCAAGAGAGTGTTATGTTACCACATTAAAAGCAGAAGCTTGGTCAAGTGAATGCGGCGAACCAAGTAAGAAAAGGAAACTGGAAGAAGCTCCCAAAGACCAAGTAATGGCTGTTCATAGCTTAAATCAAGTCCCAAGACCTCAACCTGGAGGTGAGCATGTTTGTGTTGGATGAGATGCAACCTGATAGAACAGTCAAGATTGGAAAGGCACCTGACGAACATGTTGGGGCAGGGATAAGAGTCTTACTTAGACAATACAAAGATATTTTTGCATTTGAAGTTGAGGAAATGCCGAGAATTGATCCTGAGATAGCTGTTCATAAACTTAATGTTAAGCTTGAGATGACGCCTGTCAGGTAGAAGAAAAGAAATTTTGGTGAAGTCCGTAACAAAGCTACGGATGAAGAGGTAAAAAAGTTATTGGAAGTAGGATTCATCCGTCCATGCCAATATCCTGATTGGGTGGCAAATGTTGTATTGGTGCCAAAACCCAACGGAACAATGAGAATGTGCGTGGATTACACAGACTTAAACAAGGCGTGCCCTAAGGATAGCTTTCCTTTGCCCAAGATCGATCAGTTGGTTGATTCTACGGCTGAACATGCCTTGTTGAGTTTTATGGACGCCTATTCCAGCTTTCATCAAATTCCTCTATGGGAGGACGATCAGGAAAAAACAGCTTTTGTTACGGAAACAGGTCTATACAGTTACACCAAAATGCCCTTTGGTTTAAAGAATGCTTCGGCTACCTTCCAGAGATTGGTCAACGAGGTATTTAAGCAGCAGTTAGGAAGGAACATGGAAGCATATATTGATGATATGATTTTTAAAAGTAAAGAGTCTAAAGATCATGTAGCAGATTTAAAGGAAACTTTTGAAACTTTGAGAAAGTATAAGATGAGATTGAATCCGGAAAAATGTGTCTTTGGTGTAACATCAGGCAAATTTCTTGGATTCTTTGTTGATTAGAGGGGGATCGAGGTTAATCCAGACATGGTCAAGGACGCGTTGGACATGACATCCCCCGGGAGTGTTAAGGAAGTTCAGAAGTTAACTGGGTGTTTAGAAGCCTTGGGAAGGTTCCTGTTAAGGGCAGGAGATAAATGCCACTTCTTCTTTGATACGATCAAGAAGAAGGCCAACAAATTTGAATGGACCTAATCAGCTGAGGAAGCCTTTATTAAATTAAAGGATCATCTCCATTCTCTTTCCAAGTTGGTGAGTCCCAAGGAAAAAGAAATTTTGTATATGTACCTTACTATATCAGAATATGCACTCACAGCTGTCTTGTTGGTTGAGAGGGACGGAGTTCAACAACCAGTTTATTTTGTCAGCCATATTCTCCAGATGCCACGATTGAAAAGTTTGGATTAGCATTGTTTTTAGCAAGCAGAAAACTGAGGCCCTACTTCTTGTCCCACCAAATAATTGGTTACACGGATCAGCCGCTTAAGTCATGCCCAACTAAAGAATCCTCAAGTAGGATGCTTAAGTGGGCTATCGAGTTGGGTTCATTTGAGATTTCATATGAACCTAGGACATCAATTATGGGACAAGTGTTTGCCGACTTCATTGTAGAAATGACCAGGCCACAGATCGAGAAGCCAAGTATTGACCACTGGACACTACATGTTAATGGATCATCCACCCAAAATGGGTGTGGAGCGGGAATTATATGCAAATTTCCTGAAGGATATTTGTACGAGTATGCAATGAGGTTCAAATTTCAAACTTCGAACAATGAAGCTGAGTATGAGGCCTTAATTGCAGGAATTAAGATGTGTAAAACGCTGGTGCTAGGAAGATAGATGTTATGTCTGATTCATAACTGATTGTGAGTCAATACTTGGGAGACTATGAAGCCCGTGATGAGGGCATGAGCAAGTATTTGCAAATGTTGCAAGAAAAAGTTAAGGATCTCAAAAGTTTTGAGTTAATGCAAGTTCCCCGATCTAAGAACAATCAGGCTGACGCCCTGTCCAAGTTAGCTAGTTCTGCTATAGGAGACTCACCCCGAACTGTTTTTTGGGAGGTTAAGGAAAAGAAGAGTATTGACAAAGAAAGAGATGTAAACTTCATTAGCAGGGGAAGTACATGGATGGATGAAATCATCGCTTATAAAAGAGATGGAACCCTGCTAACCGATGCACGACAAGCTAAGTATGTCAAGGCCAGAGATGTGTGGTTTGTGCTATGTTAAGGGCAATTATACAAAAAATCGTTTACTCATTCGCTGTTGAAGTACATCACTCCCGAGCAAGGTAAAGAAGTTTTGGAAGACATTCATGAGGGGTTTTGTGGGTCTCATATAGGGGGGCGAGCCTTAGCTGAAAAGGCGCTTTGCACAGGTTATTACTGGTCATCATTGAGGCAAAACGCTATGAATTACGTCAAGAAATGTAAGAGACGTTAGATGTATGGAAATTTGCACCATCAACCAGCTAATGTTTCAAGCCCATCATCAGTCCACTTCCTTTTGCCAAGTGGGGCATGGACATCCTAGGTCCATACTCTCAGGCCTCAGGGCAAAGAAAGTATATGTTGGTAGCTGTGGACTACTTCACCAAATGGGTGGAGGCAGAGCCGATGAAGAATATCAAACACTCGGATGTACAGTAGTTTATATGGAAGAACCTCATCACAAGATTGAGAGTTCTGCAATCTATTGTGTTTGATAACGGTTCGCAGTTCGAGACACCACAATTGAGAAAATGGTTGGAAGACCAGGGCATCTCTGCTAACTTCGCTTCCATAGGCTATCCTCAGGCCAATGGACAAGTTGAAGCTTTCAATAAGATAATCAGTGATGGACTGAGGAAGAAACCTGAGAAAGCAAAAGGACTGTGGGTTGATAAATTGTACAATGTGTTGTGGTCAATAAGAACAACTGTTAAGAATTCAACCGGCGAAACTCCCTTCATGTTGGTGTATGGAGCCGAAGCTGTTCTTCCCATTGAAATGTGTGAACCTACTCTCCGAGTAATGCTCTATGACGAGTGAATTAACAATTGATGAAAGCTGCTTTGGACACTTTACCTGAACTAAGGGGCAATGCCTTGCTTAGACAACAAATGTACAAGCTTCGGATGGCAAGAGAAAACAACAAAAGGGTTAATCATAGGCCCATGAAGCTTGGAGATCTATTTTTTCGAAAGATGGAAGCCATAGGAAGGGTAAATGAGTAAGGCAAGTTGACTCCGAATTGGGAAGGACCCTACGAGATCGTGGAAATTGTTCGAGATGGTACTTATCGACTCAAGAGTTTGGATGGTTATGAGCTGCCAAAAACTCGGAATGCTAATAACTTAAAGAAATATTACATGTAATCCTGATTTACGGAATCAGATGAATAGGCTACGGCCATATAAATAAGGTCCAGGTTGATCTTTTTTATAGAAATTTTAATTTACATTTGTATTAAATTTGACTACGGGCCATAATTAATGAAAACTCTATATCTTTATGTGTGATAATTTAATTTATTGCATTTTATTTTGCTTATTAAGCAAGGCTAGGGCAAGACCCTAGAGCCCTGGTGAATCTTATGAATTCCCATTTGGGCAAGACGAGGGCAAGATTCCAAAGTCACACTTTGTTGCTTAAGCAAAAAGAGACTTAAGACAAAGGAAGTATGACTATGGGTCTTACAATTAGACCAAGTGTCTTAAAAGTAGGACTAAGGATCTTACAATTAGACCAAGTGTATTAAAAATGTGACTAAGATTCCTTGAAAATGCTATGTGCATTAAGATTAAAAGCTACAATACTTGCTTCGATTCCCTTAGTTTAAGGGCAATCAATATGATTAATTGATCCACCACTCCTAATGAGTGATGGATCAATCAATACTAGAACTTCTAGTAAACTTTGGGATCTCAGCAAAAGGCTGATCTTGGTAAACTTGAAGCTTAATTTGGGGAAAAGAGAACCCTACAAGCCTATCACAAATGGAAAAATGAGATAAAATTTCAAAGTTACATTTAAGACACTTCTTATGAGGAAGTATTCTCCATAGGGAACAATACCTATTAGACTGGTGGATGAGTAGTTATGAACTTCCTAAGGGAAATCCTAATTAAAGTTTCTAAGATCCCATGGGGAACCTTGAGAAGATGAACCAAGAGTTCATATTTTAAACCTTGTGATGCAAATTTGTGTGCAAGGAAAAAGCAAGAAATTAAGCTTCAAGATTTAATAGAGCTAAAACTAACACTGCATTGAAAGAAATCTAGATCAAATGTTACAAGAAACACTTGAAAAGTGTTCCTACTAAAATCATTGTTCAAATCATTCTAAGTTATTATTGTTCAAACAAATCAAACACAATCATTAAAAATTTTGAAGAAGAGAATCAACCTTGATGTTTGTCATTATGGACTTCAGAAGCCTCATTGCTCTTCTCTTCTTCTTTGTCTTGCTTCTCCTTCTCAGCACTCTCTTCTTCTTCATCTTCACTTCCTTCTTCAATTTCTTCATCTTCTGAATAATCAAAGGAAGGAGGAGGAGTTGCTTCAGCTTCACTAGTAGAAAAATGACCATTAGTAACGCCCCTTTAGTATCGTTTTATGTAAAAACGATACTACTAACGGCTATTAGTATCATTTGTTTGCAAAAACGATACTAATATGATTCTATTAGTATCGTTTTTTTTAAGAAACGATACAAATGGGTTTCCATTAGTATCGTTTTGACAAACAAACGATACTAGTAGAAACATATTAGTGTCGTTTTGCAAACAAACGATACTAATGTGTACCGCTTCATTTTTGTAAAAGTTCCATGATTACCTGTTACTATCGTTTTAACCAAAAAAACGATACAATCCCCATAATTTTTCTGTATTTTGTTAAAAAAAAAAAAAAAAAAAAAAAAAAAAAGCAGAAGGAGCTTATCTCTTCCTCTCAACTCTCAACCCCATTTCTCACTCTCTCCTCACTCTCTCTTGTCAATCAAAATACCATCTCCTCTCACTCTTTTCCCTCACTTCACCACCGCAATCACTACTCCCAACCAACAACGACAGCAACACTTCCATGAAACCCCTTTCAAGATCCCCTTCAAACACAATTCGAAACCCCCAAATTGGTATTTTTGTAACCCAACCTCAAAATCGAATATCCCCAATCTAACTACCCAAACTCGATGCTAGGGTTCAAATTGTAAGGAGGAAATAGGTAATTTATTTTAGGTTTTTATTCTTGATTTTGATTTTGAGATTGATTTTGGGNAAGTTTGATTTTGGGTGTTTGAATTGTGTTTTACAGTTTATTGTTCTTATGCATGTTATTTTTGTGACTTCGGCGCTCAAATTCGATTCTGAAACTGCTAATTTTTTTCTCTCATTTAACAGTAATTTTCTCTTTCTAAATTTCAATTTTTTTTGATTTCATAGATCTTTTTAATTTGATGATTTTGTTGTTTTCGATTATATATCGTCGATTTGATTCAATTCGTTTCAAATTCGAGCTAATTCATTTGAAATTTGAATTTAGTAATTATTTTTTATTAGGTTTAGGGATTTGATTTAGTGATTTTTAATGAAAATTAGGGTTAAAAAATGGCGAGGAAGAATATGAAGGAGCATTATAAGGGAATCTCTGGTTAAAAACATCTGATTAGATCAGCTCAAGTGAGTGAATTTTTTCTCCATTTTTTGTTAATTTTGTTTTTGTTTGACTTATGAATTTGTGCTTTTTTTTGCGATTTTATGAGATTTGATCTTACATTAATATGTCAATTTGTTTGTGTTTTTTATCTACATTGTCGTAAAAATGAATCTTTGGATTTAATCATGGTTTCTACTGTGAATTAAATATATCATTTAACTAAATCTCGTTCTACCTTCGTTTCATTTTGGATTTACCTTCGTTACTCCTTAAGTTGGACCTTCTTAGGCTTTTAAAGGTGCTAGTTTTGCTGCTGTTGTTTTTGTTACCAATATTTTCATTTTTTATTTGATTCATAATTATCTAATAGTTACCAATATCATTTTTTGTTATCATGTTATGGAATTGAGGATTTTGAACCCTAAATGATATGATATGATTATTATGCGTTCTGTTATATTGCTCGATCTTTAGGTTATTGTTGCCTAATTTCTAATTTTTACTTGAATATGCAATATTGACAATTATTAAATCAAAATATGAATGCATGATGATTATTATTAGTTGAGTTTGGTTTCTATTTTCTAGTTTGGTTTTGATTTTTGAGTGTATACTTCTTGTTGTTTTGTTGTTATCTTTGGACTGTTGATGATTTTTGTTTATCAATTTTTTTCAAAGGTTATAGTTTAAGGGAGTAAGTCAACAAGTGAGGGGGATTGACTAAGTAAGTGAGCGCGAGTGAATATGATTATTGATTGTTGTTGATTGAATGACTTACTTAATGGTTATTGAATATGTTATGAGTTTTTAGTTATGTTTTATATTTTCTGAACTGAGTGAGTAATTGACTGGGTGTAGGAGTGAGTGAGGGACTGTTTGAGTGATAGAGTGGGTGAGTAAGGGCTTGTTTGAGTGAGGGACAGTTATTATCGGCATAAAAAAATATGGGCATGAATCTTGAAACATGTGGTGTTCTAGCAGGCTCATTGGCATGCTTTCTTCTGGATGTGTTCTTTTTGCAAACTATTTAAAAAGTTTACTGCTGTTTCTAAGTGATTTAAATTCCTAGCTTTTGGGCGCTGAAAAATCGGGAGTTTCACATCACGACGTTGTTTATTTCGAAACAAGAGTCAATTTCTGATTCAGTATGTTTTGTTTTCTAAATAAACCCTTACTGTTTAATTTGTTCGTTAATTAATTTCTAAGTGATATTGATTTGCTATTGTATATTTGTTCAAAATATCAAATCGCTATATGTTAATTGGAAAAATTTGTTTATTTATTTTATTTTATTTATTAAATTTTGAACTTGTAGCAACAACAATAGCAGTTCCTCTATTGGACAAAAAGATTGTGAAGAAGCGTGTTAAGCAGTTCAACAGGCCACAGAATGACTGTAAGATCTCCGTGAAGGTTAGTTGTTTAAATTGCTTCAATTTCTGCATTTTTTAACGAATTTCAGGATTTTTTTAGCTTATTGTTCAATTTTTCATACTAAATGTTGTATTTGCAAAATTTTCTACTTATGTTTGATTTTCGGCGATTGAGTTTACAAATGAATTGGTTACTGATTTTAGAGCTTATGTAATGACAGAATTATAAAATGGATCCACATAATGGGAATGACAATGAAAAAAAATTAAAATTATTCCGCGATTGATGCGCTTTCCAAATCAAGCAACTTCACCTTTTAGGTTCATACATCTTGTTTTGGGTTGGGGAATTGTGCAATAGTTGAAAGTTTTTTTTTGAAGATTAATTTGTGTAAAGATCTATAGAACTAGCATGCTCCACCGATAGATAATTGGCTATCACCCTTTTGAATGCCTATAAGTTTCTCCTTTTTGTATCTTTTGGGAATGTAACAAAGTGCAGAATGTAGTCTGTCTTGTTGGCATACTTTGATCCTCCAATGTCATCTCCGTGTTTTTCTCAACTATATGTTATTCCTTCAATACACAATACTGAGTATTTCCTTTTCATTAGCTAGGGAATGAGAACTGAGAGGCCATGTAAGTTTTGAGCTTCTGTGAGTACATAATTGTACTGTTAAATATACTAGACAGTGGAGGCATTTTACCTTTTCTCTCTGTATTCTTGGTCTGTCCAACTGTCCAAACATATTGTTGAGTTAAGCAGAAGATCATCTTTGTCAAGGCCCATTTTAAGAACACCACACGTTTCAAGAAGACATCCAGATTTTTTTATCGGCTTCTTTTTATGTTACGTTGCAGATTTTATTTTCAATCATTTTACAATAGTTTTATTTCTTCTTAGTTATTATAATTATGATATGAGAATGTTGTCTTATCAATGTTTATTCTGTTTGATAATTTTGTCTTTGATGTTTGAAAATTCCTGAAATTATAATATTTGGTTAATGCTAAGTAGTTTATGTTTTAGAGTAGGATTAGATAAAAGTTTATTGTGTTTACTTTGCTTCATTAATGAAAGGGATTGATTTATATGAGGTTTGATTTCCGAAGATATCAAAAATGAGTTATTTTGTGCTGAGTATGGATTATTTTTAATACAGGTTGTTGGTTTTTCTTTGATTTTATATCGATGATGATTAAGCATCATTTGCTATATCTTTCTCTACACGGGATGAAATTGAGTGTTGGTGAAATTATGTTCATACGTTTGCAAATTTTCATTTAATCTTGATTCCTTTGCTAAAGATATGATTTCATTCATAAGTTATGATAGTTGTGCACTTCTTATTCAAAAACACCTTCCAGCAATTGATTTCATTCAAAAGACTTAAGTTTGTCTGATATTTTCTATTTTTATTCCTTCTTAAGTTAACACTACTATCATAAAGCATCTTGTAAAACTGTATGACTTCCTCCTAATTAAAGGCCTGGAATCAGGTCTAATGATTGATCTATGATAGCTTGTTTTGTGTTTGTTGGTGGAAGATTTACAGAGGCTAAGGTAAATGTGAGTTGGTTTAACTATTAAGGCTGCTACAACTGGTTTACATGTCTAGGAGAGGGCAAGGGAAGGAGTGATATTGAGGATTTGGCTCACTCGGTTGGGCATGGGGGCCTATTTCATAAAAGAGTGGACTGCTGCTATCGTTATTTTATTGTTATTTTGTAAGAAGTTATTGATATTTATCCATTTAATATAGTTTTTGTTATCATTATTTTAATTTTTTGTTATTATTATTTATGTCATTATAACTGTCGTTGTACGTAAAATATATTTATATAAGAATAGAAAGTGTATTGTATATATCTGAATCGTTTACAATTTTTAATTTGTTAATGAAATATTTATATTAATATTGTAAACTATAGAGAATCGAATAGGGGCAATGGCGGGAGGATGCATATATATATATTATTTATTGTGAATATAGAACCCAAATTACCATTTTAAATTTGTTTTATAAACAGCACTATTAGTATCGTTTGTTAAAAAAGGATACTAATATACTACCTATTTGCATCGTTCTCGTTTGTTAAAAAAGGATACTAATATACTACCTATTTGCATCGTTCTTTGTAAAAACGATACAAATAGGCCACCTATTTGCATCGTTTGTTTGTAAAAACGATACAAATAGGCCACCTATTTGCATCGTTTGTTTGTAAAAACGATACAAATAGATTACCTATTTGTATCGTTTCCTCCAAACAAACGATGCAAATAGAAGTTATTACCATCGTTTCTAACAAACGATACAAATAGAATTGGCTATTTGTTACGCCTCCAATTGTATCGTGTGTAAAACGATACAAATAGGTGCAAAAAAACGATATTAATAAGCTATTTTTTTACTAGTGCTTGTTTCTTGATATGAACCATGTTGACATAGTTCAATCTTCTTTCAAAGGAGTCAAAGGCTAGATGTTCCTCTAACCCCATTCCCAAAGCTTCTAAGCACATTTTTCTAAGGAAAGCTTGACCCTCCATGTACTTCTCAACAGCAGTGGTTGAGATCTTTTGTTCAGCTTCTTCCTTTTCATCTTTTAGCTTCTCCTTTTCCTCCTCAGGTTCCTTGAGCCTCTTCTTCAGCTTATCCACTTCCTCTCTTAGTCTTTTTGCCTCTTCCTTGGCATCCTTGGCATCTTTTTCAACGAGGCCTTGGTTAGCAATGACAGCAGAAGCCTTCTCCACAGTCTCTTTGTCAGAATGAATCTGGTTAGCCAGTTTCATGCTCCTCTCCAAGACTACTTGGTAGTCTTCCTTGGTTTTGTGGAGATCTCTGCAGAGAGCATTCATAGCGTGCTGCCATTTGGCCTTAATCTTGTTTGTTTGAGCCACTACATAAGTAGCAGCTATGTCATAAAACTCCATGCACTTCTTGTTTTCAGTCTTCATGGATCCATAGAGTTTGGCCAGGTGTTCCAGACGGAACATAGACTGCAAGGGAAGTAAAGCAAAGAGTTAGTTGATTAAAAAAATAATAATTGGAAGAAAATGGAGAAGCACATAGAATTTGGGATGCATACCTCAGAAAGGTTATTGAAGATGGAAAGAAGGTGGCCTCTAACAAATCCCTCAAGTGACTACTTGTACTCAAGTTCTCCACAGCTTAAGATCTCCCTAATCAACCCCCTTTTGTAGTTGCAGTCAAATTTTTTGCTGGTTAAAGGGAGATCCTCTTCGTCATCAAGGAAGTTGGGGAATTCAGCCTCATCTGTTATGGGAACCGGTAAAACTATGGCATTAGGGTTCCTGGGAGAGTTAATGGTATCTGAAGATGAACGTATAGTTTGACGGATTCTGTTACTAAACTTACCCCCAGAAGCTCTAGCTTGAGCCTTAACACTTTCGGGAACATTCCTCTCAATATATTTGGAAAGCCCAATGACAGGATCCTCATCAGGAAGAGAAGGAGGAGGTTCAGAAGCGCCAGCTGATTGGGAAGTAGGCATTGTGTTGAGAGGAGTGGCAAAAATACTTTCCTTTTGGAGAATGTTCAGGGCAGTCAAGGGATCAAACAACCCATTGTCACTCTCCAAGGGGTTCTCTTGTTCTGTTGGGGAAGCTCTATTCCTCACCGCAGTCCTAAAATCACTCTCCCCAATCACGAAGGCACTCTTCCCAGAAAGGGAGGAAGTATGGGGACTTGACTCAATCTGCTCAATGGAAGCAACAGCAGCTTTGAAGGAGCACTCTTTCTCCTGCTCTTCTTTGAACTGGTACCTTGTGCCTCAGGTGCTTCCTCCTTCTTCCTCTTGTGAGAGGGTTTTGGCTTCCTCACAGAAGGTTTTCTTCTATCCTGAAAAAATTTAAGTGTTAGAAAAGTACAAAGGAATATCCGATAGATCCTACTAAGATGAACAACTTTCAGAGGTGCAAGATCAATAACTTCCCTCTTTGTGTAGTTCTAGTTTGCCGACTTGAACGTACATTGACACAAAGTGGGGAAGACACTGCTTACAACTTTCTAAGTGGAGACATCAAACAATACTTCCTCTCTTGTGCCTCCCTATGTTCAACTTGCAACTTCTAAAGCCCAAGCTAACTAGTTTACCGAGTTGAACGTAGAATGAAACTAAAGAGGGAAGTTAAACTTACCTAATCACACTTCTCAAGGGGTAGTAATGAATTAGTACTTCCTAAAGGGAAGTGTCATATACAATCTTCCTAAGGGGAAGTAGAGAATTAATACTTCCCAAAGGGAAGTGTCATATTAAATCTTCCAAAGGGGAGGTGGTGAACTAATACTTCCTAAGGGGAAGTAGGAACCTAAAGCTTCCAAAGGGGCAGTAAAAAGACTTCCCCCCCTTTTTGTGCCATTCTACGTTCAACCCAGCAAACAAGGAAGTCAAGACTTCCCACTCTGCCGAGTTGAACGCACATGAACACAAAGAGGGGAACTCTAAAGTTATTTTAACTTCCTAAGGGAAGAGACTTCCTATGAAAGAAAGTCTAAACATACTTCCTAAGAGGAAGTATGATCCTAAATCTTCCTAAGGGGAAGTAAAAACACTTCCCCTCCTTGTGCCATTCTACGTTCAACCCGGCAAACAAGGAAGTTAAGACTTCCCACTTTGCCGAGTTGAATGCACATGGACGCAAAGAAGGGAAGTCCAAAGAAATTCTAACTTCCTAAGGGGAAGAGACTTCCTATGAAAGGAAGTCTAAACAAACTTCCTAAGGGGAAGTATGATCCTAAAGCTTCCTGAGGGGAAGTAAAAGACTTCCCCTCCGTGTGCCATTCTACGTTCAACCCGGCAAATAAGGAAGTCAAGACTTCCCACTTTGCCGAGTTGAACGCACATGGACACAAAGGAGGGAAGTCCAAAGAAATTCTAACTTCCTAAGAGGAAGTATGATCCTAAAGCTTCCTGAGGGGAAGTAAAAGACTTCCCCTCCGTGTGCCATTCTACGTTCAACCCGGCAAACAAGGAAGTCAAGACTTCCCACTTTCCGAGTTGAACGCACATGGACACAAAGGAGGGAAGTCCAAAGAAATTCTAACGTCCTAAGGGGAAGAGACTTCCTATGAAAGGAAGTGTAAACATACTTCCTAAGGGGAAGTATGATCCTAAAGCTTCCTAAGGGGAAGTAAAAGGACTTCCCCTCCTTGTGCCATTCTACGTTCAACCCGGCAAACAAGGAAGTCAAGACTTCCCACTTTGCCGAGTTGAACGCACATGGACATAAAGAGGGGAAGTCTAAAGTCATTCTAACTTCCTAAGGGGAAGAAACTTCCTATGAAAGGAAGTCTAAACATACTTTCTAAGGGGAAGTAATATCTTAAAGTTTCCTAAGGGGAAGTAAAAAGACTTCCCCTCCTTGTTCCACTCTACGTTCAACCCAGCAAACAAGAAAGTCAAGATTTTCCACTTTGCCGAGTTGAACATACATGGACACAAAGGAGGGAAGTCCAAAGAAATTCTAACTTCCTAAGGGGAAGAGACTTCCTATGAAAGGAAGTCTAAACATACTTTCTAAGGGGAAGTATGGTTCTAAAGCTTCCTAAAGGGAAGTCTTAAATATTCTAGCTTCCTATAAGGGAGGAACTTCATATAAAAAAAGTCTACACATACTTCCTAAGTGAAAGTAAAATTTTAAACTTCCTAAGTAGAGGGAAGACTTCTAACAACTACATTTTCCTATATATGGAAGTAACTTCTTAAAAAAGAGAAGTCTAAAGAAACTATTATACAATTTCCCTGCTTAGTGCCCACCTGCGTTCAAGTCGGCATTAGTGGGAAGTCAATAAGTAGGGAAGTCCCTAATAATATTCCTAAGAGGAAGTGTTTTTTGAAAAAAAAAGTACAAATTAAATATCCAACTTCCCCATTAAGTGCCCACTTGTGTTCAAGCCGGCAAAATGGGAAGACTCTAAGTGAGGAAGTCTATGTCAATATGATAGGCAGGTTATACTTCCCAAGGTTTTGACATAGGGGAGTATAAGGGAGAATAAAAAAATAATTGGAACTAAATATGCAAGTCTAAGGTTTGAAAAGTTGTAAAGATTAAATACCTGATTCTTCCCTTTCTTTCAGTAAGTGTCTTTTCCCAACCTTTGATTCCAGAAGTCTTTTTGATTCATGTCTCCTTTTTTTAATGGAAGAAGGTCGGCAAAAGCTTCTTTTGCAAAAAGAAAAGACACTTGTTTAGATAAGTGGAGAAAAGAAACAAAGGTTCAGTGTTGGATAGTAAAGCAAGAATTACCCTGGTTATACTCGTCCCCATAAATTACACCAGCAGCAATAAGGAAGTTGCGATCTAAGAAGAACTCGCTAAAAGGGATCCAGTTGTAGGGAACTGCCAGAATTTGCTTCTTGATCTCCACTGTGGTAGATCTAAAATAGTCTAAGCTTTGTTGCTTAGAATCACTCAATCTAGGAAGCTCAAAGGATCTTCTTAGGCATTTTGGAAAAGGATTCCATTTCTTATACACTTCTACAAGTGTTTTGTCATGAGACTTCACAAATACAAAATGGTTCCTCCAGTTGGGAACTTTGTTGGCCTTCTCCACACAAGTGAGGAACCCCTCACTGTTTTTTAGGTAGAACCACCCACGTTTGCAGTGGGAAGCTTTTGAGAGATGATGAAGATGAAGGAAGACCTTAGAAGAAGCTTTACTCCTCTAAGGCCACAAGAAGTCACATAGGACATTATGTGAACCCAAGAGTTGGGAGTAAGTTGACATAGGCCAATGTCATATTTCTTGAAAAGATTGAAGATGAATAAGGAAGTAGGGTACCTAAGCCCTAGGTCAATAACTTTAGTATATACAGGGAAGCAATCTTCAGGGGCATCTAAAATAGTACCTTCCCCCCCCCCCCCCCCCCC
>PYUH01000196.1:677947-778334 GCA_016808085.1 Suaeda aralocaspica
CCCCCCCCCCCCCCCTTGTTAGGGATAATCGGTTCGAAGTATTCACTATTAAAGATCAAGTCACTGCTGAATTTATCTTTATTTACACCATTTAGATATTCATTAGAGATGACTACATCATCAGCACCAGGATAGGTACCTTTCTTCTTCTTAGGCTTGGAAGTGGTAGCCTTAGAAGCCTCTCTCTTCCTAGTAGGAATCTCCCTTACTTCCTCTTTAGGAGCTTCCTGTGCAGCACCAGCATCCTTTCTTCCCTCAACCCGGGAAGTAGGATCTTACTGATCAAGAAAATTCACATCTGAAACTTCAGATGCTGGAACTCTCAAAGTAACTGTTTCTTTATAGGCAGTTTGTTTGGTTCTTGCCATTGCTACTTCCTGCACAGGAAGAGAAGGAAGTAGGAAAGATCCAGACAATAAATGATCAGGAACGACAGAAGATTGAGTCCCAACAGAAGAAGTAGTATAAGGAGAAGGAAGCAATTTTATAGAGTTCTCATTATTATTTAGGGAAGAAGAGGATGAAGAAGCCATTGATAGATTTAAAGGAAAATAAAGACAAAGAAGTAAACGAAAAACAAGAAATAAATTATAGAAAAGGATGAAAAGAATTCAGGTAAATACCTGAAAAAGAAGAAGAAAACTAGGATCTAATGTTCACACCGGAAACCACCGCACCAACTCGCCGGAAATCGCACCACAGGTCGCCGGAAATCTCCTTTGAAGTTTCTTGAGAACTTAAGAGGATTCTTTGGAACTTTTAGAGAGAGAAAGTGAAAAGTGAAATGATTGAAAATGATTGAAAATGATTGTTTCACAATCATTTTCAATCCCAATATATATAGAATAATTTGAAGGGATAGAAAAGTAAATTCCTCCTTCAAATTTGAAATTCCCCCCAAAAAACCTAAGAGGATGGTTGAGGCATTAATAATTGCTGAGGGAGGTTACAAAATAACTTCCGGAAGGGAAAGAGACGTCATTTGGGGCATGGATTATGGATCCAAACACCTTACTGAGGGGCAAATAATGTGGCACGCTATATCATGCCACGTGTAAGCATAATACTGGGCCACGTGTCCCATTTATCATGCAAATTGCCAAGTCATATCCAGTCTATGGACTGCATGGACGACTATGTGTCGCCCTAGAGATCATGCCACGTGTTCGGTTTAAGGAGAAGAGACTACTCCATGCTATGGGCCAAAGGCCAAAGGTTAGAAAGGCCCAACAAATGCTCATAAAGGCACAAGCCAATCACCAAGGGACAAGTGTCTCAAAACCCTAGGGCACCCTTGGTGATCTTGCCTATAAATACCCCATGGGGCATTCATTCATTCACACATTCACTCTCATACAATTCTTACATAATACTAGAGTCTCTCTCTCTCTCTAAAATCTCTCTCCAGATTAGTATTATTAATTATTGTTATTTATCCATAATCCTCCCATAAATACTTACTTAAGCATCGGAGGGGGAAAAATCCTACAAGGATTTTGTTCCCCTGTTTTGCAGGAACCAAGGTCCGAGCCGTCAGGAAGCGAACAAGCCAACACCTGTCCGTCCGAAGTGTAGCTCTCTAGTTCCCTCTCCACGTGTTCAATTGAAGTGACCCTACCAGGAACCCTTTCTACATCAGATATCCTCACATTTACTGGAACCCATGTATAGTCCATACACTTAACCTTGGACTATAAAGTATATGTAATCCAAACCAAATTTTGAATAATATAGATGATTATAATGAATGTCATTGGATTACTGAATTTCATGGGGATGCTATGGTTATCAAGAACTACACAATGAATCATCAAAATGAGACTTGCCATCTTTAACAAGTTTTCCTCCTTGAAATTGCTTTCGGTGGCCGAAACTCATTTTGCTTCAAGAGTTGTAATGCTTAAATGATTTAACTTCTTAAGACAACTATGGAATCTATGATGGTTAGTGAGGCATGGTCTACATATGGGGATGATAACCGTGAACAAGCAATAACGGTAAGGGAAACCTTATTGGATGAAACTTGGTGGGATAAAGTTGATTATATTCTTGATTTTACACGACCAATCTATAATATGATTAGGGAATGTGACAATGACAAAGAATCCCTTCATTTGATGTATGAGAAGTGGGATACAATGATGTTTAAGATTAAGGAAGCAATCTACAAATATGAGTATAAGCGTGATTGTGAAGAACCCTCATTTTACATCACCATCAAAGGTGTTCTTGTTAGTCGTTGGAGCAAGGGTAGTACTCCGATGCATTCATTGGCACACTCATTAGATCCAAGGTAATAAACTTCCTTCTCTTAACTGTATTTGTTTCTCTTATGAATTCTTTTCTTCTCTTATAGTCATATGTTATTTATTTCATATTTACTATTTACGTTTCAAAGATTTTATACCAAGGATTGGCTTAACGAGGTCCAAGGTCATGTAGCTCCTAATGTTGAACATGAGATTTCAAATCAAAGGTTGCAATGTTTTAGAAGACTTTACTAGATCCTGATAATAGAAGAAAGATCAACATAGAGTTTGCTACATTTTCTTGAAGGTGAGAGGGGATCTTTACAGATATAAATTGCTTGCATGACATGGCTATTATGGATGCAAAAAGTTAGTAGGCTACTTATGGTTCTCAAGTTCCTATCCTTCAAAGTCTTTCTTTTAAGTTGCTTGGTCAACCTTCACCGTATTCTTGTTGTGAAAGGAATTGGAGCACTTACAAGTTAATTCATTCTTGTACTAGAAATAAACTGACTCTTAAACGTGCCCAAGAGTAGGTATTTATTCATAACAACCTTTAATTAATTTCTAGGAGAAGTGAAGAATACACCGAAGGAAGATCCAAGATGTGGGATGTAGGTGGGGATGAGCATGATACTTTACAAGATGTTGGTCATCTTGAGATGGCCGAACACTCTCATTTGATGAACCTGAAGTAGAAAGTTTGCTGTTTGAAGATGATAATAATGATGAATGGTAGTTTGTAGAAATTTATTTGTATCTTTATTTAGTTTGGGAATTGTGACTTTTGAGACTTGAATGATTATTATTCAATATTCAAGGCTTATGGCCTTTGTAATTTGTATGACTTGTATCGTTTAAAACTAACTCATTTTGCTACTTTGTTTGAATTTTAAAGTATATTTAAAGCTTGGAATTTCACGTCTATGTATTGCATTATAATGCTTGGAAAATTTCCTTTATTTTAATATATTATACAATATTGAATTGTCATATCTATATCCTAGTTTTTTGCTCGTATCATGTACCCGTACCATTCCCGTGTCAGTGTCCATATCTGAATCCGTGCAACCTTGGTTAGACCTAACAGCTTGGATTAAGGAAGGATGAAAGAAATCTTTTAGAAGTATTTTGTAATAGAATAGGAGCGCAGGAATTTCAATCACATTGGCAAGGTAGCATCACAAACTTTGTCACGCTGACAGTGCAGCGCAACAAAGTCTGTCACTCTCCAAGGTTAGCGCTATAGACTTTGTGACGCGGCAATGTTAGCGTTGCAAAGCTCTTCGCGTTGTACTATTATAAAAATTTTTTTCAATTTTCTTTTATCGAGTAAGATAATGATACAAATACGGGTAATGCTAGTGTAGAAACTAAAAATTTACTAAAGTATCGAAATTAAATAAATTAACTATTTGAGTTAAATAAAATAAATATTTTCTTAATATAACTAATTTAGACCTTAAATTGAATATCGAAATTAATTTATTTATTAATTAATTAGGGCCGATCATATTATTAGTGCAAATAAAATATCTATTGGGCCAAAAAGACTACAAGACTCCCAAGTCCATTAAAAGAGTCCAAGCCAACATCTACGTGTCCAAGATGGAGGCCAAACTCTCCTATAAATATCCATCATCACCTGAAATTCAAAAAAAAAAAAAAAAGGGGAGAAGGGAGATTCAGTTAGAAAAAAGTCAATTGAAGACCGTCCAAAAGAATATACAAATCCTCTCTACCAACAATCAACAAGCACTACCAAATTGTGCAGGTTGTTCAGGGGGCATTCAATACATTCAAAGTGAGATTAAAGCTGGTCATCCCTCATTTTAACATTTTCATACAACTTTGGTTGACGTTAATAAGTGTCATTCAGCAACAGTGGAACAAAATTAGAGACTTAATAATTTATTTTCTATAAACTGTTTATAGAGATTGTACCTAAAATTAAATTATTAATAATATGTCATTATTTTAACTTAATTGCTTGTCATTGACTTCAGATTGAAATTTTGTATCAACAAATTTTTGGCATGCGTGATAGAACCATCTCTGCTTCTCATCTTTGTTCTTCAAACAATTAGAAAGAAAAATTGGAGAAATGTCTTCCAGCAAAAGCATTTTAAAGTCTGCTGAGAAAGAGAAATCCGTCAATACTCGACGATAATCAGCAAGCCTTGGTGAAATCATTGGAAATCCTGACAATGACATATTCACTAGGGGGAATGAAGCAGGTTGCGGTCACGTCTGCTGCAACAAGTCAGCGTGCCGCTACAATACCTACCTAAGTACGCAAGAATAATGTTATTGATGCTATTTTGGAGGCTCTTAACACACCTTATAGGGCACATGAGTCTCTTGTCTTTAGTTTAAACTCTAACACTAAATACATAAGTTCAAGTTCCATTGCTGGACACAAATGATTGTCATTAACTTCTTTCAAGTCGCCATAGCAGATTGATGCTAACCAGGAGGAAGACTTGGTCGTTCACACTAGTCCCCTTTACAACCCAAAGGTAGAGGTTGACTCTAAAACTGATAGTAGTTCTTCTCTATCATTTCCTCTCAGGCCTTTTGTGCTTAAGGTTCTAGGTGAATCACTGCAGCTGGACACTACCTTTGTCATGGTGATTCATGAAAACAAAATTATGGAGTAACAACTTGTTGACATTAATGCTCTCATTGTCAAGTAATAAAAGATGGAGAAGAAAAGGATGCTATAATTAGGAATCAAAGCGAACAAATTGCTAAACTAACAAAGAAGATTGGAAAGCAAATTGTTAAATCGTCTGCAAGTGAGGAGGATGAATCTGAATCCGAGGATAATTCAGATGATGAGAAGGACCGTGATCCCAAGAATGCTATAGTTACTGCTCAAAAAAATTAAAGACATTATAGCTGAAGCAATTAAGAATCAAATAAGTGTAAGTGGTAAGGAGGATTACCGTTATGTGAAACCTTATACTAAGAGGATTAATAATTTGTGCATGCCAGCCGGCTATCAACCACCAAAGTTCAATCAATTTTACGGTAAGGGCAGCCCTAAACAACTTGTCGCACACTTCATTGAGGCATGTAACAACGCTGGTGGTACCAATGACTTGTTGGTCAAATAATTTGTTTATTTTCTCAAGGGAATTGCCTTTGATTGGTATATTGACCTTTCCCCCCAATCAATTGATAGTCGGTAGAAAATGGAGCGAGAATTCTTGAATAGGTTCTATAGTACCAGGCATTTTGTCAGTATGGTTGAGTTGACTGACATTATACAATGGCAAGATGAACCTGTCATTGACTACATCAGTCAATGGCGCGCTCTAAGTCTTGAGTGCAAGGACAGATTGACTAAAACTTCTGCTTTAGAAATGGGTATCAATGGAATGGATTGGGATTTGCGGTACATTCTTCATGGAACAATGCCAAAGACATTCCAAGAGTTAGCAACACGAGCTCATGACATTGAACTTACCATTGCCAACAAAGGTAAAAGAAAGGAAAAACATGAGACTAAGGAAAAGAAAGAGTTCAGGAAGAGTGATAAACCTTCCAAAAGCTCTACAAAGGAGTTAATAACGATCACTACTACTCCCTCGATTGTCAAACTCTCAGGAAAGACTAAGGAGGACAAGAAGACTTCTTACCCAAGAGCTTATAGAGGCGATAAGCTAACCTTGAAAGGTTGTAAGCAAAGAAGTATCTCTTCCCCGACTCAGATTTGTCTGGAATGCTGGATGAATTGTTGGAAAAGATGATAATTGAGCTGCCGAAATCGAAGAGCCCGAGGACATGAATAAATCATTGGATCTAATCTATTATCGATATCATAGGCTAGTGAGTCACCCTATCAAAAAGTGTGTAACATTGAAAGAGAGGATCATGCTTCTTACTCATGAGGGGAAGATTGTGCTTGATCTTGATGAAGCTGTTGGGACTAATCATGCTGCAATAGTGACTTATGAGTCTTCTCTTCAGTTTGAATTAATACAATTTGGGTCATTGGAGCCTGTTTTGGTACAAGTCCAACAATCCAATGTCCAATGTGATGCGGAGACACATTTTGAAAGGTATGTGTCAAATGACGATGACAATGATGAAGGATGAACTCTAGTGATAAGGAGGCATCCCAGGATGCAAGTGACTTCAAAGTTGCAGCCTCCTCATCAAAATAATGGAGAACAAAAATAAAGAAATCTCCTAAACATCCAAAAGGGAGGAGGAGACCGAAGATAGTCACAAAACAAAAGATGATGCAAGTTGAACTACTTGAGCAAGATATTGTTGCTCCTATAACATTAGAAGAATTCTTCCCCAAAGAGTACTTGAATGCAGCGATTGTAAACACACTCTCATTTGAAGTTGAGGAACTTGAAAATGAAGAATAAGAAAAGGAGGATGAACAAGTTAACGAGCTTGAGGTGTCGGTAAAGTTAACGCTTCAAAATTCGGGGTCATCGATTGATCCGAAAATATCGGTTATCCTTGATGCTCTCCCCTCGTGTATGGGATGGAGGGTATATTTCATTTTCCAAGGGAAATGTGTAAACAATTGGATTTGGCACTTCAATAGTCGGAGTTGTATGCCGACAAGGTGGAAGATGTTAGTGAAGTTAAAGAAAATTCTGACAAATGTCCATCAAGCAATAGCGTCATATTCTTTACTGATGATGACTTGCTCATGGGCTCTAAGCCCCACAACCAACCATTATTTATAATATGATTCGTTTGGGGTCAAAAGGTAGGTCGTATTCTAGTAGATGGTGGCTTAGTTGTAAACATCATGCCTAAATCTACAATGAATGAATTGGGGATCACAGTAGCAGAACTATCCCAAAGTCGAATTGTGATCCAAGGATTCAATCTGGAGGGTGAGCGTGCAATTGGCATAAGTCCTATCGATATCACTATAGGTGATTTGACAACACCTACTCTTTTTCATGTGATTGATGCTAAAACTTCTGACAAGATGTGGCATGGGTGCTCTTAGTTTCATGAAAAATGGTGTGGTTGCATCTACCCTCCATCAATGCTTAAAGTACTATCTTGAAGGAGTGAGAAATATTGATGGAGATGTCAAGCCCTTCACTAGAGCAGAGTCTTACTTTGCTGATGCCAAGTTCTTTAAGAGCGACGAAGCAACTTCATCTGAAATATTACCATCTCAAATTGCCTCAACGGGCAAATAGGAAAACAAAATAAAAGTTGAAGATCCAATGCCAGTAAACATCACTAAGTCAACTTCGTTTGAGAAGCAAATTATTCCGAAGGATAAAGCCTAAGAAAAAGTTGAAACCTTTCCTCCAAAAAAGATTAAGATAACTCAAATTCTCCGTTATGTGCCCAAGTCGTGCCGCAAGGAAGGCGAGTTACCGTTTGTGTTGTGTTAAGGTGATCAAGTTGAGCATAGACAAAGTCAAAAGGCTAAAATATGTAGGGGCCTGAAAGATAAAGATGTTGTATTGCCATTGCCTAAAGGTAATTAAAGTCGAATTTCAAAGCCAATGATTTTCAAGTGGGTCGAAATTTTAAAAGCCAAGGTCTCAATAAAGACAAGTTCGACCTAAGAGCATATAAGCTTTTGCCAAAATCAAGGTATGACTTTGAAAATCCCACGCCAATAGGAAGGGTCATTGAATTTAAGGCAAATGGACTCAATGATACACAAAAGATGCTTTAACAGTATGGTGTCAAAGTAAATGTTCCTAGATTAGGTCTTGGTTTTGAATCTTTTGATCCTATCAAGAAAACTGTCTGGCGTAAGGCAAATACCTCTTCCATGTAATACATCACAGCAATGGAATTGGATGAAGGTGAAGGTGAAAACAATGACGCACCACCAAGTGGTTTTATATCTAATATGGTAGATTCATCAAGGTCCAAAGCTCGCCCTTCTATATTTGACAGGCTAGGCCGACGCGAAGATGTTGTAAAAGAAAAATGATAAAATTTTAAATTTAACTCCAAATGCTTTATGCATAATGGATAAGCACTAGTGGAAAAATTTCTAATCGTAACGCCCTATTTGTAACAGGCGTTGCACTGAAACATTACAAATGATATTTTTGTATCGGGAATTTTATTGAAGTGTTACAAAAACATGGGCTTTTTTACCACTCAAATGTAATTTGTAGCGGGCTTATATACTGCCCGTTACAAATAATACTTATTTGTAACAATTAATGTTTGCGCCATTTACAAATAATATGTCATTTACACCACATTGTTTTATTCTAACATACAAATTGCCCGTTACTAAGAAATTTGCATTTGTAACACTTGCATTTTTGACCGTTACAATTAGAATGGAAGTTATATAACAAGTAGGAAACTCATAATGAAACTCCTCTATAGTCTAAACGGCTTCCTCAACTTCTCAATCAACCACTTCCATCTCTCAAATTCGAATTCCACCACCACTTCTTTCATCATCTTCTAGGGATTTCTGCAACGCCCTGCAGCTCCCATTTCTGATGGATTTTCTCCTTGTGGGTTATTCGTCAATTTAGTTAAGATTTTGTCTCCTTCTCTGAGTTTTTGACAAATTTAGCGAGTTTGGCTAGCAATTATCTGCTTCTTTTGCGAATTTGGCGAGCTATTGACATAGCTCATTGGTAATTTCTTTCCTTCCATTTTTCCTTCAAGTTTTATTCTTTGGTTTTATTAGGGTTTTGATGTATACCCAGTTCACATTAGGGCTTAGATTTACAACGTTTCTATAATTGGGGAATTCATTAGGTTCATCAAATTAAACGGCGTTTGTAAGCAATTTTCTTTTCATAATTGAATCTTCATAACTAATTTACAGTTCATTCCCTTTGGCTTTATTATGTTCTAGAAATCTGTAAGTGTTCCTTTCATTGTTTTTTTTTTACTGATTCTTTATAGAATTGTTCAAGCAAAAAATTGTCAGATTGATTGTATTGATGGCATCAATTGAGAAAGATGAATTCAAAAGTAAGTTTTTGAGCTTATTTGTTGCTGAAGTTTTAGGAAAATGTTGTTTATGAATTTATTTTGCGCTATTGATTGGTGATTTGTTATTGTTTGAATAATATTATGTTTTTTATCAGTTTATTTGTTCAGTTCACAATAATGTCAGTAAATTGTTGTTTTCTCCCAAATTCTTTGATTAAAACAACACTTATTTCTTTCTTTAATCCAAACATCAAAAATTCTAAGTTGGGTCAAATTAATTTCCCTCTAATAATCTTTATATTATAGATGTTGTATAATTATTCACAAATCTATTTATAATATATTGTTATCTACATTAATTTAGTGAAACTTAGTTGAATGTATAATTAACCTTCTAAGTTCTTTTCACTAGTGCTTTTTTTTTTTTTTTTTTTTTTTTTTTTTTTTTTTTTTTGAAGCTTTTAGTGTGTAAGTCGTATCTAGGAGACTAGGAATGCTCAAGAAAACTTCTACTACTTTGTGTCATGATGTATTTGTAGCATATGTATCAGATTATTGTTTAAATTAATTTCTTTAGTCAAGACTCTCGCTATTATTACCAACTAAAAAATAGATCAATAAAATCAATCACTTTATTAAAGACACTTCCCCAATTAATATAAGGAGTAGCAACGGTTAGGGTATGAAATTGGTTTACTTTTTGTGATTGCTAATCTGTTATTGTGGTTGATTTTTTTGTGATTGAAATGGAATATGAGATGAATGGGTAAGGCTTTATCGATGTTAAGATTTTATAGAGTGGTGGATTTAATGCATTCACTTCATTTTGATCATAGAAGTTTGGCTTTAAGTATTTTTTTTATTGTATTTTCAAGGTTTCTACAATTGCTCAACTTATACGCACTACTACATAAAAGACTTTTTGCAACCCTTAAAAAACAGTTGCAAAAGGCAACCCTTAAAAAGATTTTTTTATTGTATAACCGTTGCATTCTTTGGCGTAGCAAAAACTCTATTGCAACGGTTTTTGTTACTTTTAGCAATGGTCATAGTTTAACCGTTGCAAAAAGTCTATAGTAACGGTCTTTTATACCTTTTGCAACGGTTACATTAGACTTTAGTTAAAGACTTTCTGCAACAGTTTTTTAGGCTTTTTGCAACGGCCTTTGATGAACCTTTGCAAAAGGTTTTACTTTTTTTTACAAGTTTTATTTGGAGCTATTGCAACGGTTTTCGATTTTGACCGTTGCTAAAATTCAATTATTGTTGTTGTTAATAATAATAATAATAATAATAAAAATAATAATAATAATAACAATAATCATAATAGTAATAAATTATGAACATAAGAAAAATAAATAAACAATAACACTAACAATAGTTTATTATTATTAATTTAAACTTGATGTATAATTGTAGTGTACATGTACACATTCCAAGCTCTTAGGATGAAATCCACTAAATAGAATACATATAGAAGCTAAGCTAATGTAAGGAAAAGCTTTTTTGTTTTCATAACTAAATTAGCCTTAGGCAGCCTCCTTTGCCATGACTCTCTCCATTCCCCTAATTTACCCATCATTTGGAAATAATGATACCGCCTCTCCCGATTCTTCATTTGCTCACCGAATGTACTAGTACGAACTTGAAATTAGCATGCCAAGCTTGAAACTTCACAATGTAAAGTTACCATTCCTCAGCTATTCACATTTCCTTTGTCTTTCAAAAGTTGATCTCCAAATAAACTAATTAAAAAAGACAAAAACAATTAAAAAATGAAGTTAAAAAAAAATACAAATTCACAATGGTCACTTAAACCGATGAAACTAAAAATTAAAACAGAAAAAGAAAAGATAAACCAAGAATCATGTTTTGATAGTTTTATGGAAAAGTGAAAATGAGAATTTTTTTTAATACAATCCCTTTATGTGATTTTCTCAAATAGATTGTACGAGTGAAGATAGGATTACTCTTTACCTATTTTCCTCCAAAAAGATTATACGAGTATAGATAGGACAACCCTCAGCGTTAAATGAATTATAATAAACTGCTTGTATGCCCCATAGCTTATCCCCATAACATCCTCTGTTTATGAGCTCTAGCAACCACCAAATCTTACATAAAAGCTATAGACATGTATAAACAAGGTAATTCCTCTAAAATAGCTTTTAATTCAAGAAAATAAATTCAAACCTACTTATGAACAAAGATAGAAAATAAAAGTGTGTTTCATAAGGCTATGTCCCAGCAGGATAATTAATGACAAATTTGGGGGAAACAAAATTAAAAAGATAGGTTATAAATATTTTTAAGTTTGGGGGAATCCAAATTAAAAAGGTAGGTTATAAATATGAAGAGAGTATTATATGATGAAAGAGGAACTAAAGTTGATGGCCGATCTACAAACTATAACTCCATATATAGTCTACGGTGTAAAACAAGGAAATAACCATGTTACTTTCCTAAATATAAAGCTCTTTCAGAGTAGTTTATAGGTACATGCATCAACCTGACATATTTAATTATTCTACTCCAATCTGTGAATCATACATATACATATATACTCCGTATAATTCAATCAAAATAATTTTTGAACAAAAGCTAATTATTGTGCTAGAAAAATCGATAAGAAACTAGGCATCATAATGACAATAAGATTCAAACTAAAACAATTCCTATCAATTACCAACTTACAATAAAGACAAAATTCTATCGATCCGGTCCAATATGTACTCCTACAAATAACAAGCAAAGGAAGTGAATCAAATAATTTTGAAAACTACACAACCGATGCTAAGTTGCTAATGAAAAGATATAGACAAAAAAACATAGTAGTACAAAGAACAAAAATAAAGAAAGAAATTAAGTAGGACAATCATAAGGATTTGGCTTGTAATTTATCTTGATAGGAGCATGAAAGGACTTAGCTACACTAACCATCAATGGAGAGTACTCAAAATTTATTATTCTCTTACTATCCCGTTCAAATGAAAATAATTCATCTACCAATTGCCATTTTATGCATTCAAATGCAACAATATGACTAATACTAGTAAATCATGCTTTATATATTCTATAAAGGTAGCAAAAATGGTTCTCAAGGGTAGCAAGCAGATATATGAAGAATTTATTAGTTAATTCAGCAAAAAGGGTTAAGTAAATCATCAAACACCAAACAATTAGTTTGTAAAATCTAAGTAACTCTTCAATAATGGAGATTTCCCAATTCAACCACAAAATTGGACAAGCTTAGTAATTCTTGTGAGCAAGCATATACACCTGTATAGTGGAATGGGCAATTTACCAAATCCTTTCAAGGGAGGAAGAGCTGCCTGAGACAAGTTTCTTGTATACCACAAGTACACAAAAAGGAAATAGTTTCTATATTGGATATCATTAAAAGACGAATACTAAATTGATAGAACTAGTATTCTTAAGTGTTATATCAAGGTACACTCCATAAAAATTATGAGACTAATTTATGTAATTGTGTGTAACTTGGACTCTGCCATAACGTCCGACACCGGTAAATGTCTAATTGTCAAACATCACAACTTTTTTTTGGAAAAAAATGCATAATTTTAGTTTAAAATGAAGTGTCCGAGGGTCATAACAATCCCCAAGGATTGCGTGTCTAAAAACAGTATTTTGAGGTGAAATGAAAAGTTTGAGTAACCTTAATTTATGTAAGCTAATTTGGTTCAATGTATAAGATAAGTAATTAACAGGTTATATATTGGGAAAACTAAATAAAAAGCCAATATGAATACTAAATAAGAAAGAAATATATATAGTAGTATTAAGGCCAATCTGAATACCAAATTCAAGCAATCCATACAAATAAACAATTTGAAAGCAAAAATTACAGGGCATTGAAATCATATAGAAACCAAAAATTATAATTAGATATAAAAACTAATAGTACAAGGAAATCGAATTAAAAGCATTGAAACACTGAAGATACCGCATATAAGAGCATTTACAATCCATATCAAAAGTGACTGAGTGAGATGCCATTTTAGAAGACTACATAATTCATAACCAAAATTCAATCCAGTGTATGTAATCCACTAATTTCATATGAATTTTTAATCATTATTGGAGTTTACCCAATTTGCCCATATCTCGATATGCTAATTCAGACAAAAATATGAATAACTAATCCGATCTACAATCAAAATAGAAACCCTAATTCAATTTACGAAAACTCGGCCAACAATTAAAGTGAAAACAATGAAAATAAAAAAGAGATAATAGTCAGTAAGTTTAAACTCATAAAAAACATAAATAGAGGAAGAAACAATCACCCTATGGAACATCCAACGGCTTGCCTGATTTACTGATTATCATAATATAAAATTCAAAGTTCAACGTCATATTTGGTAAATCAACAGTTTCACCTATGCGCAAATTGAATTGATCTATTGTTTGACATCATGTATACCCAAAAATTTCGAGAAAAACGCTGAATTAAGTTGAGTTAATATTTGGCAGAATGCCTTTAAGATTTATATGTTTCTTTTGAGTGAAATTGGGTTGAGTGGTGAAATCAAAAGCGAAATTGGGGTTGAGGGTGAAATCGAAAGCGAAATTGGGGTTGAGTGGTGAAGTTGAAAGCGATGGGGTTGAGTAGTGAAATCGAACGTGAAATTATGGTATAGTGAGATTGCAATTGAGTGGCTACTAGGTATTGTGGGTTTCTTTGAAGGGATTAGGAATGGGTGTACAGGAATAGTTAATTAAAAATAAAATTGAGAGAGTGAGATATCAGTGACTTGGTGTATATTCCTTTCTTTCAGCTATGACGACGGTTTTTGTTTAATAGTTGCTAAAAGTGTCACCTATTGCATCGGGTTTTAACTAACCATTGCTACAAGTGATGTTATTGCAACGGTTCATAGTTGGATATTAACATAGGTACTTTATTGCAACGGTTCTTCATAAAATCGTTGTTAAAGGTAAGCTATTGCAACGGTTACTGTTAAACCGTTGCAATAGACCGTTGCTAATGCTCTTTTATCTAGTAGTGACGTTGCATAGAGAGAAAAACAAATTGAATTGCGGGCTAAAAGTTGTCCCTCATATATATCAAATAGAGGATCAAACGTTGGTCGGGGGAAATATATCCTTTGTCTTCTAAATTTGCTCTCAAACATGTCTTTTTGTAGCATATTTAATAGTCCTTTGTCCTATGTTTTGCTGAGATGTGTTGATTTAATTGCTGCAAGTCTTTTGTCCCTGCAATATGGTTGGCTGTTATAAGTCTAAAAATACAAAAGATTCTTTTTTTTAAGTCATTATGCAATCTACCTCTCTATTATATCATGAAAAGAAAGAGCATAAGGGAACTAATTATATGAACAAGCTAGCTCTTATGGTTGTGAAATAGGGTGCTATTGCATTATTACTTTTCTTTCATCTCACCTCTTTCTTCTTTTTCTGCTTCTCTCTTTTGCTAACTGCCTTATCATTTTTTGCGAACCTGGGCTACAACCTCTAGATCTGGGTTCCTCTCTTTTTCGCTGCCATCATAGAACCCTGAAATGGAGAAGTTTTCTAATCTGCCTGAACAACAGTAATAAGGTCAGAGGAAATGCGACGATTTCTGTTCTCTATAATCAATTAATTTTTTTTTTTATTTTGTTTTGATGATCAATTGCTTCGTTTGAAGGCTGGGTGTTCCGGAAGAAAACTTTCAATTGCAGGCTGAGTGTTCAATTCATTCATTCACTTGGTTGTTTATGGATTCGCTCTTTAGAACCAGTTTGTCCCATGACTTCCATGTTACTGTTGATTGAAGCTGCGCCAGATAATAGGTAGAAAAAATTAAAAAACAACATACTCTACACTCTGCAGCAGACTCTACATTCTTTTAACACTACAAAGAGGTCCAAAATTTAGGTAGAAAATATTAAAAAACAACATACTCTACACTCTGCAGCAGACTCTACATTCTTTTAACACTACAAAGAGGTCCAAAATTTAAGTCATAGCACTTAATATTCAACATTTTCAACCGTGCTCTAACAGCCTAACAATCAACATTGATCAATATTAGCACCGCATTTTACCTTAAATAGTTAAATTCATAGTGTTTTCAAGTTAAATACCTACTGAACTTGTCAGTCCCTCATACTCTTGAGGAGCAACATTCTATACAACTACGGAGTACTAAATTTCTTATAACGGGGTGATGATTGACCGATCATAACTAATTGCACATTGCTATATGCCATGAGAATAACAAGCTCCCAACAAGACGTAAGAAATCAAGGCAGCCAATGTGCCTTCCTTGAGCTTTCACCCGGATTCTAATCTAATGTCAGCTTCAAGCTTAATCATATAGAGGCAATTTCAATGTTGCTTATATTAGAGTGTTTATTATTTCTGGGTTGCTTGTTGCTTATTGTTTGTGCTTATTTTAGCTCTCAGTTTCATTTTTATTGGTTTGGACTTATGTTTTCACGTGTAGGGTAGGCGTGGTATTAAAAGCTGTTTATTTGGGTCAAAAAAGCTTATTTGTAATGGGTCTATAACTTTACCCGTTACAAATAAACTTTAATTTTTTGTTGCACAAAATATTATTTGTATCGGGCAAACTGAAATAACCGTTACAAATGACGAGCTCAATGAAATGTCTGTTACAAATACATAGATTTTTTGCTACCAATGACTATATATGTAACGGGCATTTTGTAGAGCCCGATATAAATAGTTAGTTATTTTGTAATGGTCATAAGCCTGATACAAATAGTTTTATTATTTGTAACCCCCACAAACGTAACGCCTAAAATCCGCCCAAAATGAACGATTTTGCCCGATACGAATAGGAAATTTTCCACTAGCAAAGCCATCTCTTTTTTATAGGATTGGTGCAACACTTAAGATTCAAAAGCCGTCGCGACAATCAGTCTTTAGTCGTTTGAAGAGTAAGGCTAATGAAGCCAAGGAAGATGATTCCAAGAAAGGTTTTTAAGGGAAAGTATGATGCCAGGAGCGTCATTCCATCTAGGATGATACTAAAACAAGAGGTTGNGGTAGAAAATATTAAAAAACAACATACTCTACACTCTGCAGCAGACTCTACATTCTTTTAACACTACAAAGAGGTCCAAAATTTAAGTCATAGCACTTAATATTCAACATTTTCAACCGTGCTCTAACAGCCTAACAATCAACATTGATCAATATTAGCACCGCATTTTACCTTAAATAGTTAAATTCATAGTGTTTTCAAGTTAAATACCTACTGAACTTGTCAGTCCCTCATACTCTTGAGGAGCAACATTCTATACAACTACGGAGTACTAAATTTCTTATAACGGGGTGATGATTGACCGATCATAACTAATTGCACATTGCTATATGCCATGAGAATAACAAGCTCCCAACAAGACGTAAGAAATCAAGGCAGCCAATGTGCCTTCCTTGAGCTTTCACCCGGATTCTAATCTAATGTCAGCTTCAAGCTTAATCATATAGAGGCAATTTCAATGTTGCTTATATTAGAGTGTTTATTATTTCTGGGTTGCTTGTTGCTTATTGTTTGTGCTTATTTTAGCTCTCAGTTTCATTTTTATTGGTTTGGACTTATGTTTTCACGTGTAGGGTAGGCGTGGTATTAAAAGCTGTTTATTTGGGTCAAAAAAGCTTATTTGTAATGGGTCTATAACTTTACCCGTTACAAATAAACTTTAATTTTTTGTTGCACAAAATATTATTTGTATCGGGCAAACTGAAATAACCGTTACAAATGACGAGCTCAATGAAATGTCTGTTACAAATACATAGATTTTTTGCTACCAATGACTATATATGTAACGGGCATTTTGTAGAGCCCGATATAAATAGTTAGTTATTTTGTAATGGTCATAAGCCTGATACAAATAGTTTTATTATTTGTAACCCCCACAAACGTAACGCCTAAAATCCGCCCAAAATGAACGATTTTGCCCGATACGAATAGGAAATTTTCCACTAGCAAAGCCATCTCTTTTTTATAGGATTGGTGCAACACTTAAGATTCAAAAGCCGTCGCGACAATCAGTCTTTAGTCGTTTGAAGAGTAAGGCTAATGAAGCCAAGGAAGATGATTCCAAGAAAGGTTTTTAAGGGAAAGTATGATGCCAGGAGCGTCATTCCATCTAGGATGATACTAAAACAAGAGGTTGATATCACCAAATGACAACCTTTAAAAGCCAAGGGTTGGATTGTTGTCATCTTTAAGCAAGATGAAGCAAGTAAGGAGTTAGAACAAATTGTTGCATTGCATCACTACAAGATAACAGCTAGTTTGCGACGGACAAATTCCGTTGCAAACTTAGCACATTCCGTCGCAAAATCCAATTTGCGACGGAATTCCGTCGCAAAACGTCCATCGCTAAATTTTTTGTCGCAAATTTCTAAATTTGCGACGGAACTATTGAAGTTTGCGACGGAAAATTCCGTCGCAAATTTGCAACTGAAAACTAGTAGAAAAACAGTTTATTAGTATCGTTTTTTATGACCTATTTGTATCGTTCTTGTAAAACGATACAAATAGACAGTCTATAAGTATCGTTTTTTTTACAAAAACGATACTAATAGTGGTTTTTTAAATGTAAAAAAAATAGCTATTAGTATCGTTTTTGTAAAAACGATACTAATAGTGGTTTTTTAAATATAAAAAAATAGCTATTAGTATCGTTTGTTTTTAAAAAACGATACTAATAGCTATTTTTGAAAAGAAAAATAAAATAAAATCACAATTGTAATGCAGGAATAATACTAATAATCATCAAAGACACCAAGAAAGCCAAATCTAAATAACAAATAGTAAGGGATTCTATACCGTTTATCCTACACTAGGAAACATATGTGCAATGATTAATATCATAACTATACAGCATCAATTAACCAACACCTCATTCATGATCTCAAATTAATCCAGCTGTTTAAATCATATGACAATAAACATAAAAACACAATTCAATTCCATTCACAAATCATATAACACGAGACGACCAGATAACTGAGAAAATATTCGGTAAACACGAGGAATTGTAGGAAGTGTAATAAATGAGTATAAGTAGATTATTTTAGCCATAAGTAGATTTTAAATCATTTCTAATGTAACCCCTCACCTCCTTTATTGAGGTTAATGCAACCCCTCTTTCTCTTTCTCATTCTATCCTTCCAAATCCCTCCATCCAAAAGATGCATTAATTCATGATCAACATAAACAGTTGAGAAGTACTTTGGTATTGGTAGATGCAACAGGATAGCAAGTTCTGTCAGGATAAGTAAAAGCATTGAGAAAGGTTTGCAAGCTGCCTTGGCGATTTCATTGAGAACTTTCTAATCTTAGTTTGAAAAGGCAAGAGGCGCACCTAGGCACAAGAGGAGTGTTGCACATCTCCTAGGGGTGTGCACCTCAGCCACCAAAGGCGATTTCCTTGGCGCCTACATGTTGCACCTAGGCACACACTTTTAAAACTAAGGTGCTATCCAGATTTATAAGTTCCCAATAAAAAGGAAAAGTTGAATATAAGGATAGTATAGTGGAGGAAAACATCAATTATCATTCTTCTATTTCCCTTGAGAGCTCAACATAACCAAGTGAACTTTTTTCCGGTTCATGGACAGATTTCTCATCTCAAGAAATGAATCAGACATCCAAATAAGACAAGAAGCAAAAAGAAATGACCAAAGAACATAGCCCATATATAATGGATAACAAAACAAAGATTCAGATTTGGGTTTAACAACAGTAGGCAACTAATAATGAAAAAATGTAAAGCAGTCCAATGTCAGTAATCTTTCGATCAAATTGCTGGCACAACAATGTAAATATAAGGCATTTAAATGAGTATTGATTACAGAAATATTTGTCAAGCAACAAAGCGGTGTAAACCATAGGGTTAATAATGAATTAGCATTTGCACAACAAAAGCAGTGATTGTAAGAGTGAAAAGAAAGAAAAAAAAATACCTCCATCATCATCACTGTCATCAGTATCCCAGTATGGAGGTGAAGTTGAAGGGGTGCCATTCTCTACCTGGTTTGAAGATCGCCATTCAGTGAGTGCATCACTTGATTGGCAACGTTGTGCGCTTGATATTCCCTAAAAGGCTTAAACCCCTTGCTCTATACTTTTATCGGCTACTCCCACTATCTTTTAAATAAAAGAAAAATCAGATATATCAAGCAGCAGCTTTGCGGATGAACACTATACACACAACCTTCTAATAAAATAAAAATAAAAGAGGATAAGTGAGAATAAAATGAAAAGGGATGCTAGCTAATGGCACATACAGGAAATTAAAATGAATAAACAAATGAAAATCTGGAAATCAAGAAAACAAAACCAACAACTGATTAACATCAAAACCATAGTCCAGATTGCATGTATTTTACCCAAAACCCTAACCTATCAACCAAATTCGATTATTTCGATTAACAAACAAAATCCACAATCACCGAATATTCATTTTTAATTTTAAGAAAAAAGATCCTAATCACAACACCCCCAAAAACCCTAACAACCTCCAACAACAATTTGAATTCAACAAATTATAATTAAACCGAAATTAATAAAGAACAAGTATAAGAAATTTAATCTAAGCCAACAGGAAATTAGTTGAGGAAGAAACCAAAACCATATAAATAAACAAGTCAAAAACTATATCAATGTTACACCAATGTGACAATATGAAATCCAAAAGCCAGAAGCACGAAACAAGACAAAAGAAAGCAGAACAGAAGCAACAATTTGAAGGAAAACAAATCGAGAGGGCTCAGACACGCACAAATGCTCTCATCAAGAAAGTATACACGCGAAATGTATACTTGCAATTGGTCTATATAATCAGTATCGAGAAATGTTTTTGTCATCACTGCCTCAACTCAAACAATGTCTAACACATACCAAACAGCTACACTACTAGTATAATCTAATGTTTGATTCCACNGCATTCAACTTCACGTAAGGAGTTAGAACAAATTGTTGCATTGCATCACGTGACAGTGCAAGAATTCACCAAATTGGAGGAAGAAGTTGAAATCGATGAGACTCCCAAAACATTGGAAGATGGGGGGGGGGGGGGTTAGTGACGGGGGATGGCTNCAATTTGAATTCAACAAATTATAATTAAACCGAAATTAATAAAGAACAAGTATAAGAAATTTAATCTAAGCCAACAGGAAATTAGTTGAGGAAGAAACCAAAACCATATAAATAAACAAGTCAAAAACTATATCAGTGTTACACCAATGTGACAATATGAAATCCAAAAGCCAGAAGCACGAAACAAGACAAAAGAAAGCAGAACAGAAGCAACAATTTGAAGGAAAACAAATCGAGAGGGCTCAGACACGCACAAATGCTCTCATCAAGAAAGTATACACGCGAAATGTATACTTGCAATTGGTCTATATATTCAGTATCGAGAAATGTTTTTGTCATCACTGCCTCAACTCAAACAATGTCTAACACATACCAAACAGCTACACTACTAGTATAATCTAATGTTGCATTCAACTTCACGTAAGGAGTTAGAACAAATTGTTGCATTGCATCACGTGACAGTGCAAGAATTCACCAAATTGGAGGAAGAAGTTGAAATCGATGAGACTCCCAAAACATTGGAAGGGGGGGGGGGGGGGGTTAGTGACGGTGGATGGCTTGAAAGAGCTGAACTTAGGGAGTTCTGAAGATCCTCGACCAATGTATATTAGTGCTCATCTTTCTCAAAAAGAGGAGCAAGAATACCATAATTTGCGGTCTAATTATAAAGATGGCTTCGCCTAGAGTTATAAGGAAATGTCGAGGATTAACCCAAAATTTGCTATCCATCGTTTGGCAATAAAGAAAGGCGTCAATCTAAAGAAACAACCTCAGCGAAGGTTCACGCCATAGTTAATCCCTGAAATTGAGAGTGAAGTCAACAAGCTCATAGATGTTGGCTTCATTTGTGAGGTCAAGTACCCAACTTGGATAGCAAATATTGTTCCTATAAGAAAGAAAAACGGGTTGAGAATTTGTGTTGACTTTCGTGATTTGAATGAAGCATGTCCAAAAGATGAATTCCCTGTTCCAGTCACCGAAATCATGATTGATGCAAATACTAGTCATGAGGCGTTTATGTTTATGGATTGTACAACTGGATACAATCAGATTCAAATGGAACTTGAAGACCAAGAGGGAACTGCCTTTCACACTCCTAAAGGGATATTTTGCTACAAAGTCATGCCTTTTAGACTAAAAAATGCCAGAGCCACATACTAACATGCCATGAAAAAGGTATTTGACGATATTATGCAAAAAATAGTGGAATGCTATGTGGATAATTTGGTGATTCAGTTTAAAGAAGGAAAGACCACCTGGAAGACCATCGCAAAGTATTTGAACAATTGCGAAAATGTCAACTTAAAATGAATCCTCTTAAATGCGCATTCAACTTCACGTTTGGAAAATTTCTAGGCTTCATTGTGAGACATAGAGGCATTGTGACCGATCAAGCCAAGATCAAAGCGTTTCAAGAAATGCCTACAACCAAGAATCTCAAGGAGCTTAGGGGTCTCCAAGGACGTCTTGCTTACATACGACGATTCATCGCTAATCTTGCTGAAAGATTTCATCCTTTTAGTTATCTCATGAAAAAGGGTGCCTCATTCGAATAAGATGAATCATGTCAAAATGCTTTTCAATAGGCCTGAGCATAGATCGGATATCCGATCCGAAATTTTGGAAAATTAATATATGTATCCGTATCAAAAATTTTTGGATATTCGTATTTGATATCCGATAATTTCTAAAATGAATACTCCGGATATTTAATTTCTAATTTTACTTTCACAAAATAAAAATTAAATATTTTCAACACAAGAATATGGCAAGATTATGTAAGTGTCAAATAAAAGAAATGAATATGTTAAATCTTGTCCATTAGCAATCGCACATAATAACCTAATTTTTGTAGAAGTAGCCCGTAAGATTCTTGAGTTAACTAGTTTAGCATACTCAAAAGTCGGAACTTTATAAGAATGACCTATATTTTTGGTAGATTCAATACATCAAAGTTGATATCTAGATATCCGGTATCAAAAAAATTCGGACATCCGGATCGATATCTGAAATTTCGGGTATTCGAATATCCAAAAAGGCCAAAAGTGATATTTGAATAGGTACTTAATATCCTTTTTCGAATCAAATATCTTAAAATTCGGATCATATACATATCGAATTTTTGGATTTTCAGATCTTCAAATATTTTTGCTCAGCCCTACTTTCCAAACCATAAAAAATTATCTGTCTTCTCCTACAGTGTTAGGAGCACCAATCAAAGAGAAGCCACTTATTCCTTACATAGCCACACAAGAATGATCCTTGGGGGCAATGTGTGCCCAAGAAAATGAAGAGGGTAAGGAAACTGCTATGTATTACCTCAATAAAACCTTGGTAGGAGCGGAGGGGAATTACTCACCCATTAAGAAAGTTTCTCTTGCTTTGGTTTTTGCGATTCAAAAGTTAAGACACTACATGCATGCTCATACAGTTTATGTTGTTTCAAAAGCAAATTCAATTAAATACATACTACCAAGACCAGTACTTTCAGGTCGACTTGCAAAGTGGGCAATGCTTTTAAAACAATATGACATCATCTTTGTCCCTTAAAAAGCGTTAAAGGGAAAGAAATAGCCGACTTGTTTGCAGATTATCCAGTACCTGTAGAATGGGAGTTTATGGTTGATGAGTTACCAAGGGAAGGAGTGATCTATGTGGATATCTTGCCACCTTGGCAAATTTATTTCAATGGGGCATCTCGTCACGAAGGAGCAGGCGCAACAGTCATACAGTTGTCACCCGAAAAGCATGTGCTAACTTATTTATTTGTCTTGACTTAACTATGCTCAAATAATGTGGCTGAGTACCAAGCTCTTATCATAGGCCTTCAAATGGCTGTTTAGATGGGAATAAAAGACTTAGGCATCTTTAGAGACTCACAATTGGTTATAAGTCAACTTGTTAGTGAATATGAAGTCAAGAAAGAAAACTTATTCCCTCTCCATAGGCTTGCTTTAAAGTTACTACCCAAGTTTGAAACTACAAAGATAAAACATGTTCCGAGGAGTGACAATAAGATGGCTAACGGGCTTGCTAATCTTACAGCCACTTTGGCACTAGGAGCAGAGGAGACCATGAATTTACATGTAATCAATGGGTTTTGTCAGTTGATAAATTGGGTGACTTGAAGACAGAACTTCGCAACAATTTTTACCCAACAATGCAGAATGGGTTGCTCGTGACAAACTTCGTGACTTGAAGCACAATGGTAGTGTTAGAGAATATGTGAAGGAATTCATGTCACTGATGCTTGACATTGAAGGTATGTCCGAAAAAGATAAATTATTTTCATTTATTTCTAGTTTGAAACCTTGGGCACAGGCAGAGTTGCGACGGAGTAAGACAGAAGACCTTACCACGACTATTGCCACCGCTGAGGCATTGGTGGACTGGAAGCCCAAGGGTGACAAGGATGATGTCAAAGGGAAGGGCAAAGTTAGTGAATCCGGTATCAAACGAAAGTTTGGAATATTTAAAGGGAAGAAGAAAGGAGGGTTCAAGCAATGGAACAAAGAGGCCAGCGAGGAGAAGGGTGAAAAGAAGAACGAGGCATCCACCAGCAAGAAGCCCAAATATGAATCTGGCTGTTTCATTTGCAAAGGACCTCACTTTTCTCGAAATTGTCCAAAAAGACAGGCCCTGTCGCCTATTATTAGTGAGAGAGAAGACGATGGAAAGGTGGATGAGGACCCGATTACCCCGACATTCAACAACATGAGGCTGTTGAACGCTATCAATGCCGAAAATACTCCTGTCGACGGGTTGGTATAGTGTAATGTCCTTATAAATGGATTTGAGGATACGACCTTGCTTGACATGGGAGCAAGTCATAATTTTATTAGGGCATATTTAGCGGCAAAGATGGGTATGGTCTCAACACTGACAGACACCGCTTTGAAGACGATGAATTCTGCCCCTTCCAAGACCGCGTCTTTGGTAGAAGGTGCTCATTTGAAATTAGGTCCATGGTGTGGTAAGATCGATTTGCTGGCTATTCCCTTGGATGACTACAATTTAGTCCTTGGGGATACATTCTTTAGAAAGGCTAAGGCCTTTGTTGCTCCACACTTATGTGGCGTTATGATCAATGATGAAAAATGTCCTTGTTTTGTCCAAGGAAAGGGGATGCCAAAGGGGAGTTTCAGCATGTTGAGTGCTATGCAGGTCAAGAAAGGTGTTAGGAAAGGGGAGAACACATTCCTATCAACCATTACTGATACAAAGAAAGGTGATCCGGTTTTAGTACCCAATTAGGTTAGTTCTTTGTTGATTATTATATGAAAAATTAATGCGTGCAGAGTTACCTAAGAAATTGCCCCCTAGGCGCAACATTGATCATGCAATCGGCTTGGAGACTGGTGCTAGGCCACCATCTCAAGCACCTTACAGGATGGGTCCGGCAGAATTGGCTGAGTTGCGGAAGCACTTAGATGGATTGATCGAGTCAGGATTCATCCAACCATCCAAGGCACCCTACGGAGCGCCAGTTCTATTTTAGAAGAAAGCGGATGGGTCGCTGAGGATGTGTGTGGACTACAGCGCTCTCAACAAGGTAATTGTGAAAAATAAGTACCCAATTCCAAGGACGGATGATTTATTTGATAGATTATCAAAGGCTACTTATTTCACAAAGTTAGACTTAAGGTCAGGGTATTGGCACGTGCGCATCAAGGAAGGTGATGAGCCCAAGATGACGTGTGTCACCAGATATGGATCATATGAGTTCCGGGCGATGCCCTTCGGACTGACTAATGCCCCTGCAACATTTTGCAATCTCATGAATGAGGTACTTTGTGAATATCTTGATTCTTTTTGTGTTGTTTATTTAGATGATATTGTTGTGTATTCAAATTCTCTCGAGGAGCATCTTAATCATTTAAGAATGGTGTCTGATAAATTGTGGAAGCATAAATTATATATAAAGAAATAAAAATGTGAATTTGCACGCACTGAAATTATGTTTCTAGGACATAAGATCAGTAGAGGCAGGGTTCGTATGGATGGCAAAAAGATAGAGGCAATAGTTAATTGGGAACCTCCGAAGTCTGTATCGGAGTTAAGATCTTTCTTAGGCTTAGCCAATTATTATCGAAAATTTATAAAAGGCTATGCTCAGAAAGTATCGTCCCTTACTGATTTGCTAAAGAAAAATAATAAGAAGTATGAATGGTCAGACAAGTGTCAAAAGGCATTTGACGACTTGAAGGCCACCATCTCTACAGAACCAGTGCTTAAGCTTCCAGATTTGATAAACCATTTGAAGTTCACACAGATGCCTCAGCTAGAGCAATTGGTGGAGTCCTCGTGCAGGATGGACACCCCATTGCTTTCGAGGGACGAAAGCTCAAGGGGGCGGAGGAGAAATACTCAACACATGAGAAGGAAATGCTTGTCGTCGTCCATTGTTTAAGAATATGACGACATTATTTGTTGGGAACAAAGTTTGTTGTATTGACCGATAACGTTGCTAACACATTTTTCCAATCACAAAAGACATTATCGCCAAAGCAGGCTCGTTGGATGGAACTCCTACAGGAATACGACTTCACATGGCAACACAAGCCTAGCAAGCATAACCTCGTACCAGATGCGCTGAGTCGAAAAGCCCAAGAGATGTTTGCGGCAATTTCGGCGGTTGAATCAGATTTCACTAAGTGGGTACAAGAGGAATGTAAGGTTGATTCTGAGTATCAACGGCTTGTGGACCAAGTGAAGGACAAATCAGTAAGACGGTACTGGTTGGAGAACGGGTTTCTTTTTACAACCGGACAACGTTTGTATGTTCCCACAGGCAAGTTACGGATTGAGCTGTTGAGATCCGTACATGATGCGCCATGGGCTGGCCACCCAGGCAGGGAGAGAACACAAGCACTCTTAGAAAGGAGTTACTTATGGCCAAAAATGCGACAGGAGGTTGAAGCCTATGTGAAATCTTGTCATATATGTCAACTTGATAAGACTGAGAGACAGTGTGAGGTGGGTCTCCTACAACCTTTACCTGTAGCAGAGAAACCATGGGTGTCTATTTCCATGGATTTTATATCAGGGTTCCCCAATGTTGATGGAAAAAGGTCAATCCTGGTGGTTGTTGATAGGTTTTCCAAATATGTTGTGTTCATTGCGGCACCAAATGCTTGTCCAGCAGAAGAAGCAGCAAAATTATTTATGAAAAATGTGGTCAAATATTTTGGATTACCTACCCAGATTGTGAGTGATCGGGACACCAAGTTTACAGGAAGGTTCAGGACATCTTTATTTAACATGTTGGGATCGACCTTGATGTTTTCTACTACGAACCATCCACAAACTGATGGACAGACCGAGCATATCAATGCATTACTTGAAGAATATTTGAGGCATTACGTTACGGCATCGCAGAAAAATTGGGTTGAATTGCTAGAGACGGCTCAGTTTTGTTACAATCTGCACAAAATTTCAGCAACAGGCTTGAGTCCATTTGAAGCAACAATGGGCTGGCAACCAATGACCCCACATGAGATAGTTAAACAGAATAAGGAGGTTGGGTGCCCGGCAGCACACAGATTTGTTGTTAGCCAACTGGAATTGCTGGACGTGGCGCTTGATAGTCTAGAAAAGGCGTCTCACATAGAATGAAGAAATATGCAGACAAGAACAGAAGATCTCTAGAATTCAATGTGGGTGACAAGGTGTTACTAAAGCTAACCCCTCAAATTTGGATGAAGATCAGCACCAAGTCTGCACAGCGTGCTTTGATCCCTAGATACGATGGTCCCATTGAAGTTGTGCAAAAGGTAGGAGCTGTGGCTTTTAGGTTGAAACTTCCAGAACGACTGAAAGCTCCTCCGACCTTTCATGTTAGTTTCTTGAAACCTTATCAAGAGGTTATGGAAGGATTCCACCCGATTGCTAATCTTACAACCACTTTGGCACTAGGAGCAAAGGAGACCATGAATTTACATGTATGTAATCAATGGGTTTTGTCAGTTGATAAAGGAGAAAGTGATGAAGAGGTCGACTCAATATTTGTCTACCAAATTGATAAAGAGGATTTGTAATAACCAATTATAGATTACTTGGAATATGGAAAGCTAATAAGTGCTTCAAAGCACCAAAATGAGATATGTCGCACTGGCATAGCCAATTGGGCCTGATATGTTTGATACTTTTGTTGTATAGAATGGTTGAAGTTTGCAAAGTAAAAACAAGAGCAATGCAAAACGTTTGTGTCAAAATAAAGAGCAAAGGAGGACTTATAGAAGAGAATTGAAGGAAATTCCTTTGGTTTGAAATCTTGGTTGTAAGCTCAAGAGGTCTAGGGTTAGGTTAACAATAGTCAAAGTCTCTTCTCTAAGGAGTGTAACACTGCAAAAGATGACAAAAAAAAAAAAAAAAAAAAAACATGTATATCAATCGATCATGCTTGCTTTTGAGTTGTGTAATCATGTCATATGATCATGATTATCATTTCAACATGCTAAAGGTAAAAAACAAGTGCAGTTACGTGTAACAATATTGGAATATTATACATAAGTACAGTGCACAACTTTTGAGTTGTCAAATTCTTCGCTTAAATTTGGCTTTATGTGGCACATAACTAATGCTTCCTCCTCATATCCTTATGTGGATACTACGGCTTTGATCCCAAACACTAATTGCTAAATTCTTGTTCAGAGGTTCATTATTTTGCTTTTGTGGGTTTTTGATTTTCGATTCTGTGGTTTTGATTATTATTGATCTTTAGGATTCTGTTATTGGTTATATGTTTTTTTTTTTTATTGGGGTTTTGATCGACTGTTGATTACAATTCAGTAAAATTGCTTAAAGACTGAAAGTAGCATGATGTTTTGCTAGACTTGATCTCTTTGCATGTGTGAAAAGAAACTGAAAACAAGGCACAAATCAATACCAATGGAGACAGAGATATACCACACACTTGGGGATAAGTATACACTACACTCAGTACAATAAACTAACCTTCACATACTTATTACAATCGATCACATTTAGACACTATTAACTGTAGTCTCTCATCAATGACATAGAATTAACTGTAGGTACTATGTGATAAGATATATGAAAGAGACAATCGATCATAAACAAACTCAATTAAGGATGTATGAGTCTTTCAAAAGTCGATTAGATTTATTCAATTTTTATTAATTTTACTTTGGTTACTAATTATTAATTCTTTAACGCAATACTTCTTTAGTAGCAAATTTTTAAGTTATGATCAAGACTTCAGAAGCACATTGAAGAAGTATGGACCAAATTGGCACCTCATATATTTTCTACATCGTGATCGATATTGCACAAGTTTTGTGTACTATGCAAAAGTTTCTTTTAGGAGAAAAAACTTGTCTATTTAATTTATGGTATTGAACTCTTTTATAATTGACTTTGATGAAATTTTTATGTATTGATGTATAAATTCTATTGTTATCAATGAGATAATATTTTTTTTCCAAATTTATTAAGTTAAGATAAATATTGTTCATATGGAAAGTCGTTTATTAGTAAAATTTGTAACATTGCATTAGCCAAATTTATAGCTCAAATGAAAAAGATAAAAAAAAGTCAAAATAATTTTATTTGTGCGGGTGAGCAAATTAGCAGCGCTCTAAAGTGCTTTAATTGAAGCGCTGCAGCTATACAATTTGAATATTGGGCGCCAAAATGATAGCTCCAAAATCATGTTTTGATAGCTTCAAAGTCAAAATCATATGGGTTGCCGTCTTCGAACCTGATTCGTCTCTGTATTGGGGACGATTCAGATTCTTTATGTTATAATTTACAGTACCCATTAACAATTTTTTTTCAGAGTATCCGCTTTCAATTTCCGTATCTGCATTCGTTTTCGGCCCCGTTCCCGACTCCATGCAACCTAGTTCCTGATAGTACATACTACTTACATATAATTACATACTTAGAGCTTGACAAAATAAAGAGGAACTAAGAAAGCTACAATATTATATGTTCAAGTAAATCAAATAATTTTCGGCGGTATCTAAACAAAGCACCACCAAGCTAGAATATCAGAGGTTTTACCTTGCTCCTACATTTATCCATAAGAAAAAAAAAAATGTATCATAAGTTAGCCACTATCAAATTAGCATACCAAACCATGTGGAAAAGGAAAGAGGAGCTTAAGAGCTAATTTGCACTCGCAGTTGATAAGATCACAAGAGGGCCTAAAATCCTAAATAATGGATTCTATTTGACATGGAAAAATGGAGATGAAAACCATGAAAAGAATTGTGGTCGATTCATCATTGACTATTATCAACAAGGAGCAATGTAGGTTATGTGGGCTTGCTGCTACTTTAGGGGTAATCAAGGGAGTAAGAGTGGTCAACTCATCAAATATTAAAGGAATAAAAAAATGATGGCTAATTAATTAAGTGATCAGTATTGTCATACGCATTTTTCAGGTTCGTTTTTATTCACAACTACCAGGCAATTAGTATGATTGATATGCTTGTTAACGTGATTTGGAAAAAAACAGGGACAAATCTTCGGTTAAGGAAGTACTCCGTATGTGCTGGATAAATATATGTTCTATAGAGTTGATTTTGGTTGACAAATGTTATATCCTCCAACCTTAATTTTGGAAACATTCTTTTTAAAATATGAATTTCAAGTCAAATGAGTGAAGATTAACTCACAATCAAACACCTTGTGTATGTGACGTAGTCTAAAAAAAAAAGAGGATTTTCTAAGTCAAGTGAGTCAATTGCATCAATGAGTGAAGATTAATTCACAATCAAACACTTCAACTTGTGTACATGACATGGACTTATAAAAAAAAAACAAAAAAAAAAAAAAAAAAAAAGAAAAAAAAACGTCTTCTAAGTCTAACATGTCGAGACCCCGTCACAAGTAAACACTCCAAATTGTTTTTCTAAATTTGTAGACACTAAAAATTTATTAAAGTCTCGAAATTAAATAAAGGGTTTTTTTAAATTATGCCCCTGAGGCATGGGGTTTTCTATGTTGTGCCTTCCAAAATTAAAACTTCCATGTGGTGCCTCTAAAATTCAATTAGTTACTATACCGTGACTTTGTAGGTAAACAAATATTAGATGCTCCTAAATTATTTGTTATATGAGTCATAGTGCTCATAGTGCTCTTTAATTGCAAGGAAAAATGGAAGAGTATGGGTCATAAGCAAAAGCGCATGAGCCACAAAATTGAGATTAAAATTATGACATTTTTAACGACAAGGCCATGGCTTAGTCACTTATTGAACCTTAGGGGCACTATGGGGAAGTTTCAATTTGAAAGGATACAACGTAGAAAATCCAATACCCCAAGGGCACAATATAGAAAAACCCTTAAATAAATTAATTATTTGAGTTAAATAAAATAAATATTTGCTCAATTAAATTAATTTAGCTCTGAAATTAAATATCCAAATTAAATAATCAATTAATTAATCTGGGCCGATTATATTATTAGTGCAAATAAAATGTATATTGGGCCAAAATGACTATAAGACTCCAAAGTCATCAAAGAGTCCAAGCCCACATCTCCGAGTCCAAGATGGAAGTCAAACTCTCTTATAAATATCCATCATTACCTCAAATAAAAAAAAAGGGAAAAAAGGGAGATTCATTTGGAAAAAGTCAATTGAAGATCATTCAAAAGAATTTACAAAACCTCTCTGCCAACAATTAACAAGCACTGCTAAATTGTGCAGGTTGTTTATTAGGGGGCATTCAAAACATTCAAAGTGAGATTGAAGCTAGACAGCCCTCACTTGAACATTGTCATACAATTTTTGTTGACGTTGACAGGTGTCATCCAGTAGTAGTAAAACAGAATCAGGAGACTTAGTTTATTTTTTATAAAGTGTTTACAAAGATTGTACCTACATTTAAATTATTAATAAAATATCATTTATTTACTTAATTGTGTGTCGCTGACTTTGACCTTAAATTTTGTATCAACAGCTAGTAAGGAGTCGCCAATGAGTTTTAGAAATCAAACTCATAAATCGCGTATTTTAGATTAGTTATGAATGGGACACAAATACAGGACGATAATCTAAATTGCACGAATAACCCTTTCGATCCCATGGGGATGACTCTGAGTTGTGGTTTTATGGACCAATAATTGGATTAGGAGGCAGAAGTACTAACATGGCGGAATGCATCGTGTTAGCCCATAGGCAGCTATTACTAGTTTTCACTCAACTACACAAGTCATATAAAGAACCACAAAAAAAATAATTTACAACCTAATTCAAAGAAAATACTACTTTTAATTTGAAATCATACAATATTAATTAATTTAGTCAAACCGTCATTAATATTCATTCAAGGTATCTAGCATCATACAATTTGTCCAAAAATTATCTTATTTTAACGTGATAAATAAAATTCAAACTAAGTCCTTTAACAAAAATAACTCTCACAAAACTTACAATTCTCACTTAGTTATTGTTTTTTTAGTATAATTTGGACAAAAAAGTTTGTACTTTAATTTGTACGTATTAATAAGGAATCAATCCGCTTAATTAGAAATAAATTAAATTGAGAATGGATAAAAGTTTTAAGTGTAGAGGAAAGAGAGAGAGAGAGATAGATTGTGAAGCCATCGTTTGAGAGGAGAATAAAGGAATTTATAAGGAAAAAAGGTGTAGCGCGATAGGTCTCATCACACTGGCCAGCTAGCGCTACAAATTTAGTAACGCTGACCAGCTAGCATGACAAAAGCTGTTAAGCTAAGCAATTAGTGGTGGCTTGCTTGTCACACTGCTACATTAGCGTGACTTGCTTAGTCATGCTACATTCAATTTTTATTTTTTTTATAAGTGGAATATTGGGCTAATATATAAAGTTCATTATTGTAAATGAGATTTTATTTAAATATTTTTGAATTTTTTAAGAAAATATTAAAACTAGATCCAATAACAATAATTGTCCAATAATCTAGAGAAGTAGGTTTCATTGCTCATCATAGTGTCTTTCCACGGGACAGGGGACTAAATTAGGTGTCTACCTAAGTTAGTGGGGATTATGGGGTTGAATGGTTAGAAATGTTGCATTATGGAGCAAGGGTGGTCCTGTGCCATAGCGCAACTTTAGGCGTAACAACAAGAATCCCTATGCTACGGCACACCTTGGCTTGGGTACGTGCCATGGCGTAGGCAAGCAGGTTTTGAATTTCTTTTTTTGGGTTTTGGTTTCGTTTTTGGGTTTTGTTTTTAAATTTGTTTTATTTTGTGAATTCATTTTGTTTTGAAATTTAGCTAATTTGGCACGATTTTCAATAATTTGCTCCCAAATCATAAAACCAATTGAATCAAGAATCCTAATTTCACAACCAGCTGAACAAAAAATACAGTTTCGAAAATTCGAAACTAATTGAATTAAGAAACTCTAATTTCCATAATCAATTGAATACATAAACCCCTTAATCACAAAACTAATACATACAAGAAACCCTAATTTCACAACAAATTAATGAAATCGATCGAAAACTACAATCATATTAACATACTAGCTTGGTGCCCTGGCATAGGCAAGCGGGTTTTGGATTTCTTTTTTGGGTTTTGGTTTCGTTTTGGGTTTTATTTTCATATTTGTTTTATTTTGAAAATTCATTGTGTTTTGAAATTTAGCCAATTTGGCACGATTTTCAACATTTTACTTCAATTGTCTTTGTTTGCTTGGGAATTTGTGCTCAGCGTTTTGTCAACTTTTAATGCGTGGCAAGTTTTTGAGGATCGTCATTGCTCCTTCATTTTGGGAAAACATAATTTAGTGACTACACGACACTAAGAAAAGCCATGGCCAACCAAAAATCCACTACCAACAAACTTTACCCGCCTCCGTTATCACTGGCAAGTGAGTCGAGAACCTTCCTCCTCTCTCCAACCACCTCATGCAACCTACCAACCAATAAAAAAAACCAAAAAAACGAATCCAATAAACCACCACCAAAAATTCAATGTGAAAGTTGAAACCACCCCAAACACCCATCCAATTTGTAAACCCTAGCCACCCCCAAAAACCAAATCCTAACCCCAAACACCTAATTCAAAATTACTCAAACTATAATGGTGATTGTTCAATTTAGTATGATTTTGGTGGAGAAAGAAAGTAGCTCGTGCATGACCGATTCACATGGTTGTTGTGGTTATGACGTGGTGGTATGTGGTTTGTTAATACTTGATCTGTGACTGTAGATGGGTGTTAATTAGGGTTGTGATGGTGTTTGTTCATAAGGTGGTGGTTTTAATGGATATCATTAATTAGTGATTTTGTTATTGTTAAATGACGTTATCATATTTTGAATTATATAATTATATTTCGAATGATATATTCACTTTCTTGCGCATGTTGATAATGTTGTTAGGCCTGAAGTTATTGTAGGCCCCATCCAGACAAAGCTTTTTATGGTATGGTTTGCTACATATAAGAGTTTATTTACTTTTTAAGGCAATATACCATTACAAAAATAACAATTATTATGAATTAAATTGTGGTATATATAAAAATATGCTGCACACTATTATTACTATTATAATGATAACACATTTGTTATACCAAAAATTTGCTGGAAATTATATATTTTTCTACAATAAAATTAAGAAATTAGTTGGATGCCTCAAAAATCGGTACTTCTAGATTTAAGAGTATACTTTTACATAATTATGCTTTGTTAATGTATATATTCTATAAACCCACTCGTCACTTTTTCTTTGGGAAAAAGTCCATTGCAAAATAAGAGAAGTTTAATTTTGTTTTTATTGTCATTTATTCCAATCATTGATCTGGACAAATCATCTTTTTTTTCCTCATATTTACTTTGTAATCCTAAACATTTTCACAAATTATTATGTTTTCACGTCCAGAATGAGTGTTTGATGTCTTGTTAATTTCCTCATTTTCCAAAATATTTTAAATATTTGAGTTATATAGGTGTATTTTAAAGTTTCAAAAGACTGCATCTATTTGAATTACCGTGAAGCACAAAACAAAGGTGATAACTTGTTGCAAAAAAAAAAAAAAAAAAGTTCAAATATATAATTTGAAAAATGGTGGTTGGAGAAGAATCAGTGTCATCAACATCACCGATAAGGTCAGACAGAGTTAAATTAATTTGTAGCCATGGAGGCAAAATCTTGCCTCGTCCTTTTGATGGCACCCTTAGATATGTGGGTGGAGAAACTCGTGTCATCAGTGTTGATCATTCCATAACTTTTCAAGGTATTAACCTTCTTTTTCTGTTATTTATTATTCATGACATATAATAAACATTGCCTTTTCAAACATTCACGTTTATTTTCTAGGGAAATTATTAAACTATTATGATGAGCATAAGATGTTGTAATTACGATGAAAATTTGAATGTACATAAATCAAATTATGATGCAAAGTGGAAAAAAGTGGCAAAAAACAATTATGTAAACATATTGTCGAAACTCAATGCTAACTCTAAAACAATGTCAGGTTTGCCAGCATCATTCGTAATGATCAAATATTCACTTGGTGCATTTTTCTCATGTATTTTCAACCTTTTGAACTTTATGAAACCTAGAAATTTATTTTAAAAATATCTACTACAAAATTATTCTTGTAAAGTGTAGACATGATTCAATTACCTCCTTATGATTTCTCAATCATTTTTTATTTTATTTCATTAGGAAAGACTATATATTAACTTTTCCCAAAAAAAAAAAAATAATAGTAAATTATAAAACTATTTAAAATGTAATAAAGTTTTTGCCTCGTCCCTCTTTTATTTAGTTTTGTTTTTGTTACGTGTTTAACACTACAACTATTTGATCATCTTGTAGATTTTCACTTGTACATATTATACTAAGTATATTTTTACTTGTATATACTATTAAAATTTGAATATTATTTAAGTAATCACTGAGCTAAATTGAAATAAGGTCTCATATCAATAATTTTTTTTTCTTACAAAAAGCGTAAAATTTAGAAGATTAATTTTGAAAAAATTAAAATAATTTCAAGGCTTTAGACAAAAAACAAAGGATGTAGTATTACTAATCAATTTTAAAAATTTAACAATAGTGAATAAAAGAATTTTATTTTTTGTCATTATATTAATATAAGTTGAAATCATATAAAGGCACTTATTCTTCTTATTAAAAAGGCCAAAATATTATTTGATATAAAAATAGTGAAAATTGATCCAAATTGTTTTATTTAATAAGAACTCTACCTAAAATAAGTACATTTGTATAGAGAGTTTCAACCCAATTATACAAACGAGTCGACCTAATTTAAGTGTTTAATTAATGGGTTAGTTTAATACAGTATAAGACTTTTCAACCCAATAATAACTTTCTTTAGTACATTTGTGTAATGGTCATAATTCCTTATATATATACACTTAAATTCCATTATATGTCATGTACAAAACCAAACTATAACAAATTAATTTTTTTGGAAAATATGGATACTAAAAACTATGAAATTTAACTTTATTCTAATTAAGCATAATAGATTATTAAGAATATAATCTCTTAAGAAATAGATTGGTTGACAGGGTTGAGTTTTACAGCCCCTTTGTTGAGCAAATATGTTCAAGTTGGTATTGTTATGACTATTTTATTATCAGCCTGAACACTGACTTAATTTACTCGGACTGGTTACCCAAGCCTAAATGCAACGACCATATAAGATCTAGAGTGGGTGTGATTTATGTGAATATATAGTAAGAGATGTGATTAAGGTCTTGTTCTCGTTAACTTATTTTTGCTTCTGAAGTGAACTTATTTTTACTTATCTGAACTTATTTTTGCTGAAATCATTAACAATTTATTAAGGATTAAAACTAATTTTTGATGAATTGAACTTATTTTTACTGAACTGAACTTATATTTGCTGAACTGAACTTATTTTTGCTGAAAATAAGTAAAAATAAGACGAGGAGAAGATGGCCTGGCCTAATTATCACCTTTTAGCTATTACAAGACTTCTTTGTGTTTTATAAAAGTCTTTCGACAAAATGATTTGAGATGTTTCATAATATATTATTATTATTATTATTATTATTATTATTATTATTATTATTATTATTATTATTATTATTATTATTATTATTATTATATCTAAGTCATATTTACATAATATAATATATTAAAATTTTCATGATTTCATCTATATTACAAGATTTTTACTTTCTTTGTTATGCACTTGGTCAACTCAAATGCATTTCAACACATTGGACAATTGTTAATATTCCGAAAGCATTCATCTCTATTATAAATTGATTTTTAATTGTTATCATCTCATCTTAATTTTATAATACTCCTTCGCTCTTTTTTTAGTTACAATATTAAGATTTTTGATACTATTCACATTGTAACTTTGTCTCATTTTGCTGCTTCATACGTAACGAAAAACATAATCATATAGGATCTTATTTGATTCGTCTCGATGTATATTTTCTGAAAAATAATTTTTATAATTTTTATTATAATAAACTTGAGATATTAATTTTATAAGTTGCGTCTTGGAGATGCGAAAAATTAAATATAGCAACATTGAGGGAGTAATAATATTATCTAAAAAAATACAATTTAAGACTCACATGTTTACCATTTTATTTTGGATCGAACTACATTTTTTTTATTAATTGATTTGATAGATCGAGATCGACTTTATATTGTCACAAGAATGAAAAGACACATGTAGACAAACCATTTGAATGTGTATAGTTAATGTTTATAGTATATTTATATATTTACTTGTTTGGATTCGTGTGCTAGATTTTATGAAGAAGATTAACAATATATTCGATGGAGAATATGTTCTCAAGTATCAGATTGCAATGGAAGATCTTGATTCTTTGGTATCAGTAAAATCTGATGAAGATATTCGACATATGCTTGATGAATATGATCGTTTAGAACACGAAGGGGCAACAAAACTTCGTGCCTATTTATTTCCTGTTAAACCAACATCTAATGAAATTCACAGTTCATTCTCAAATTTTGGGCCACATCTACATACACTAGAGCAACGGTATGTCGATGCTATAAATGGCATATTTCGTCCATCTAACTTAAAACCAAAGAGTATTTTTCAAAACTCTAATTCTTTTAGCCCTTCTCCCAATGAATCTCCTAAATCAATTTCGCCCCATTCATCTATGCTTCAAGATAACTCTTTAATTAACAATCTTCAAAATAAACTTGGTCGCATGCACAAAGTTCAAAGTTCACCAAATTTGTGTAGCCTTGGATGTAATCATCAGAGTAGTAACTTTTGTAAACTAGGTTATTATTGTCCAAGCCAAAATCAACATAATTACCATAATGGTTACCAACGGTCATCACCTTATTTTGTACAAACTGAAGGTCATATATATATGCATCAAGGTTGTCAATCGCCAAAGAAAAAACCACTAGATATTCATAACCACAACCATCATGGTTGTAATTCGCCAAGTAATTTACATAAACCTTTGATGGTTATGGATGACTCTGTTAACCCTCCATGCATGCATTATGGGATATCGACTCACCCTAACAAAATTTACCAATACACTTTTATAAGAGGTTATCCGGGATGTGGGGGTAACGAAAGATGGGGACATCTTGAGCAAAAGTAGATCATTCACGAGCAGCAACTTAAATTTTATATGATATCTGATATAGGGAGTAAAAAAAAAAAAAGTGTTTTTTTGTCATTGTACATATGTTTTTTTTTTAGGAATTAATTTTTGTAATTTACTAGTATGTGTACATTAGGATATATATTGATTGTATAATATAATTTTGGTGTATTCAATTTGGATCTTTAATAGACCATCTCCTATGGTGATTTGCGATGTACGCATGTGCTCAGGTGACGTGCATTTTATGGGTTATAGCTCCTCATTGCAATAAATTTAACTTAAGCCTCAAAAATAACTTCACTCGTCACTTTTCAACCAAAGGATCTTAAATTGATTATTAGCTTCACACAAGGACGGATTTAGGATTTTCACATTGGGTAGGTTGAACTTCAAACAGTAAGACTAAAACATCGTCGATCTAATTAAATAAAAAAGGAAAGCATAATTTCATTTCTTAAAAGGTAGAGTAATTAATTTATGCTTGTATAATAATAATAATAATAATAATAATAATAATAATAATAATAATAATAATAATAATAATAATAATAATAATAATAATAATAATAATAGCAACGAGTTTTGTAAAGTCAAACAAAAAGGTAGATTATAGGGTTGTTCAAAATAATCTGATTCGAGCGATCCGATCCGCTAAAGTCGGATATAGTTTTAATTTTTGACTTCGGATATTTCAGATCGAATATCCGATAAAAGCATGAGCGGATACGGATCACGTTTATTGGATTGTCTGATATCCGAAATGTCGAAAAATGTGAAGAAAAAAAGTGGGCTTTTCTGGTCGGATTGTTCGGGTCACGGATCAGATCGCACAGATTTCGGGACGGATCACTCGGATCGGATTATTTTGTTAAATTTGAGAGTTTTGTTTTTTTGGGGCTAAATTTTTTATTAACTAATAACTTTTCGGATCATCGTATATCCAGTTATCCGATCCGACAATTTTAGGATATTTCGAATTGGATACGGATCATTTTGCCGATTCAAAAAGGTCGGATATCCCGACTTGTCGGATCGGATCGAATCGATCCGAATGAACACCCATAGTAGATCATTTTTAATTAAACTAGTGCTAGTTTAGGGCTTTTAGCACAAACCCTAAAGTAAAAGTAAAAGTAAAATAAATAAATTGAGATATTGTGACTATGGAGAATCGATCCCAAACTTTGCAATGACTTCAACATTCTACTAGCACAAATCTCAACCGAGCTAGCATTAATTATTAGATAAGTTTTCCATAAAAACTTATTTAATGGTTATTTGGACCTTGGAGGCCATGGCCTAGACTGGCCTCCATTTGGATCCATCCCGACTTCACTCACTAATAACTTGCACTATTAATGAGTTTTTAGAATAATCATATGGTTTCACTCACCAAACAGCTAAACTCACCGAATTTTAAAATTCACTCACCTAAAACTGAAAGTTTTATGAATTTATTCACTCTCAACTCACAAGAATTTGATTAATTTGAAAAGGAATTTCCAAACTATACAATATGAATATAACTTTCACAAAAACAAACTTATTCTGAAATCAAACTAACAACCTTATAAGATTTATATTCTTAAACCTTAGGATAAACCAACTAAATCCTCTAAATCTTCTTTGATAAGGAAAAATACCCCCTCCGTCTTTTTTTACTTGCTACATTTGCCTTAAACGGAAATCCCAAATTACTTGCTACATTACTATATATGGCAAGTGGGTCCCACAATGATTTTACTAAATTATAAGTGGGTCCCACAACGATTTTACTAAATTACCCTCACATAAGTGAATTAGGGTTATTTAACCCTAAAATTACCCTAATTCACTTACCTAACCTCTCCCTCCGTTTTTTTATTTCCTCTCCACTTCTCTCTCTACTCCTGTCATTTTGTACCTTCTGATATTCCTCTCTTTTTCGCCTCTTTCATCTTCAACCTCCTTCTTTCTTAGATCTTGCTCAAGTTTTAAGTTGTTTGCTTCTAAAAATTGCATTTTAATAATCACTTCATTTTTGTCTACATTTTGGTGTTAATTTTGTGCATTGTTGTTGCTGTTTTTAAAAAACCCCATTTTCATTTGTTGTGCAACTGTTCATCTCGTTCCTTCCTCTGTTCTTTAAACGTGTTTGTGTGTTTCATTTTTGTTGATGGATCCATCACTAGAAGAGTCATTTAGCCATTGGTTTGCTGGTTACTCTTCTTATGTTGAAATTGAGGTGCCGGAAAGTGAGTTGGAAGCTTTGTGGGAGACGTTGAGAAGGTATCACCAACCATCTCAACCCCATTCCCCTGATTTTCAGCCGAAAAACCCATCACAAAAAACAAACGACAACAAACAGCCCCCCCCCTTCTTCTTCCTCGCCGNCCCCCTTCTTCTTCCTCGTCGTCGTCCACAACCCCAAACACACCAAAACCCCATGTTTTTTGTCATGAAGCCCCCGATCTGGTGGTGGAGGACACTCCTGACCGTCCCGGATACACTCCTCCTGATTTTTCAATCAATGGAATATGTAACACAAGGAGAAGCCGTCTTGATTTTGGGAGACCTTCATCCCCAAAATTACTCGACTACGACTCCGATGAAACGCAAGAGCCTGATAATTGGGCTCAATTTAAAATGGAGAATCCTCAGTTCTTCCACAACCGAGCTGATCCTAATTCTTCGTTTTATGTTCCTTGACTGGATTTTGATACTGTGATTTGACTGATCCTGATTTCGTGATTATTTATATTTTGCTATGCATCTGATTCTGATTATTTTGCTACTACTTTGGTTTTGTGTTTGTGATTCTGATTATGCTCTGATTCATAAGTTTGATTTTGCTATGACTTGCGTTTTGTGATTATTCTGAATATTTTGATTATTTTGGTATGAATATTGTTTTTGCTATCATTTTGGATTTGTGATTATTCTGAATATTTTGATGACATAGTTGTGATTACTGAAATTTCATATCACTTGCGTTTTGTGATTATTCTGAATATTTTGATTATTTTGGTATGAATATTGATTTTGCTATCACTTTGGATTTGTGATTATTCTGAATATTTTGATTACATTGCTATGATTATTGATCTTGCTATCAGGTTGTGTTCTGTGATTATTGTGAATATTTTGATTATATTGCTATGTTTTGTGATTATGCTGTGATTACTGACTTTGATTTTGCAATGATGTTGTGTTCAAATGCTTATTGTGTGAGCCTGATCAGCTTGTGTTCTGCTGTGATTATTGATTTTGATTTTGCTACCATTTTATGCTTTATTACTTGGCCTCGAATGACTCCTCGGTACTTTATTACTTGCTACATTGTTGAAATGAATTTTTCCCAACCTTGGTTTATGTTCTTTGGAAGTTTGGTATCAATCACATTGTCCTGATTGCGAAAACATGTTGCTGTGAATTAACTTACAGGGTTGGAGTCTATATGCAACAAGTTGAACNATGCAACAAGTTAACCGTGTTGCCTTAATGTTCAATTGAAAAGCCACCCCAACTGTTTTCAGTTGGTTTTGGAGGCGTTCAATTGAATAATGTAAGGATTAATCGATTTTGTGATGTCCTGGCCCTTGACATGTGGTGAACTGTTCTGATGAACTTGTTGTGGTGATTGACTCCAACCTTGGTCATCATGGAGCACATATTCATATGCCACACCAACTGTTCATCAGTTGTATGTTGAGGCAATGTGTAATTTGCCTGAATGACCATAACAACTCAATGATGATAAGTTACTGAGAGTTGAATTAACAGTACCTCAAAATACTTTTTCATAATCATTTACTTAATTTTCAACTTTGTCCATTCGATACTTCATCACCCATACATAAAAAAGGGTGACTTCTGTTCTATCAAGTGCTTGTATCCTACATTATACTTACATTGTCCCATATTTACTTACAAAATAAGCACTTGCCAAAAGTGAATGCATAGAAAACTCTAACCTATTCATGTACAAAATGGTTGAGTTACTTACATTTTAAATATCTTCTTCTGCTATTTCATCTTCAGCCTCTTCATAATCATCAACATCAGCGTCTGAATCTGTTTGTGGGTCTTCTTCATCGTTGACATACCCATCAACATTACCATGCTCCAACCACCATAGGCATTCATCAACTAGGGCCTTCTCTGTTTCTAACTGAACTGGAAGCAAGCCTTGTTTGTCTAATGCAACTTTGTTCATATGAGTCAGCTTGTAGTTGTTTTGACCCTTGCACTTCAAAATTTCAATCATGCAACTTTGCAATGTTAAAAATATGTAATTCAGCTTAATTGGATCATAGTTGTAGTACGCATCTTCAACTGCTTTAATCAGCTTCTTCTCATCTTTGTATGACATTTGTTCTTTTATAGCTTCAATTGCCCTAAAAAAACCAAGGTCAAGTATGTTCAAGTCTGGACTTTGAGCAGGTTGGTTAATCAATCTAATATCAAACCCATCTTTCTTTGCCTCTTCCAAAAAGTCACTGTCATCAGCTGCAATATGTGGCCTTGCATTATCTTGTTGAATCCATATTGTTCTTGTAGCATGTGTTGGCCATTTTGCTCTTAATGTTGGAAGCAAGTCTTCTATCATTTTCTTCTTCAAAACCTGTTGAGTTATGCTTAATGTGGCCTTAGTCTCAATTGTGCCTTTGTCTCTATTTTTGCTCTTCTTCTTTGCTGCCACTTCATCTACAAAAGGCCAAATGCCAATCTTCCCATCCCAAATAACTTCTTGTGTTCCTGGAATAATGTGTGGCCTTGCCACTGCAGCATAAAACATGATCTTTTTAATGAACCTTTTGCTTTTGCATTTTCTATGTGGTCCTAGCTCCTGTGGGGCTAAGTAATACCTTTGACTGATCTTTGAGAAGCAAAACCACTTCTCATCTGTGTGCACAAGATTGTACATTCTGCTGAATTTTGGTATTGTTCTGATTGAGTGGGGGATAAATGCTTTTATCACCCACTGGACCCTTGCAACTACATGTTTCTCTGTCAAATAAGGCTTCACTGTGTTTGTGTGCTTTTTAATTGTTCCCCTTTTCACCATCCTGTGAAAAGTGGATTTGTGAATTCCTAAAGCTTTTGCTGCACTCCTTATTGTTGTTCTCATACATAGAGGAGTTCTCATCAACTCCTCTATGTCAATCTGAACTCTCTTTCTACCAACATTTCCAGTTTTCATGTTGTTGACATCTATGTCAACCTTCTTCTTCATCTGATCTTGCACTATATGCCACAACCTTGAGATGCTCCACCTTGAGACATGGTAACTAGCTGCCAACTCTTTTATTGTTCCCTTTGGCAGTGACTTATCTTGGTATAGTTGTTGAAGCTTGTTTGCTACTTGGGATCTCTGTTTGTTTGACAATTCATTGTGCTTTTTTTTTCAGTGATTCACAGCCAAGGAGTTGAAGTGGTTGTTGTGGTTCACTGTCTGAATCAAAATCAGTGAAGTCGTACCCTTCACGTTCAATATCAGAGTTGTATGCCAACAACTCTACCACATGCTCTCCATCAGAATCTGATTTTGAACCTCTGCCCTCTACACCTACATTATGTTGGTCTGCTGATGGTTGAGTTCCACACACCGTTTGTGCAGCCAACGATGTTGGTGAAGTATTGCCAACTAGGATGTCAAAATACTGCAACAAATCTCCATTTAACTGTTTTGAAAGAATTGTTGCTCTACTTTCATCATCCATAATTGAAGGTTTTCAATTGCCAACAGCAATGTGTTGCCACGGTGTGAAGGAATTCCCAAATGAAGCAACAAAAAAGTTGAATTAAACCCCTGTTTAACAACAAATCAGGTAAAACCTTCTCAATGATGAATTAGCTGAGAGTAATTCTATCCCTCCTACCCCCCCCCCCCCCCCCCCCCCCCCCCCCGCCCAACTGAAGTTTTTCCTTAACTTTTTTCTTTTTAATGACTTTTTTTGTATAAATCTCAAAGTTTTGGGTTTTTTCTGCTATTTTGGATTTTGGTAAATAAATGAAACTTCATTGGTCAATAAGTGTATTTATAGCTCAAGTCAAATGTATGTTGTTCATTTTTTCAAATGTGTTGTGAATTTGATTTTTGGGAAATTTTTGGCTCCCCACCAAAAATTTGGTGGGAACACAAATTTTCACATGTGGGGTTTGCATTTTTGGAGCCAAAATTAACAAAACCCTCTTTCCTAATTACTTCTCTCTCTTTCCTTCTATATGTGTTAAAAATATGGGGCCCACTATGATTATGACTGTTCTTGGGCTTTGTTCCACCAACCAATGTAGCAAGTAATAAAGTATCGAGGGAGTAACATTAATATTTAGACCCCCAACTACCTAAACAAAATAACATATCTAAACAATTAACACTTAAGAAAATATCTAATTTCCAACAATACAATCTATAGAATATGTCCTGAAACACCACATGCTCGATTTTATTGGACTTTTCTCGTTTTTTTCCTTAACATTAGATTGAATAATGTTTCCAAAGTATATTAACAAGACTTATAAATCAAAGCTAATTGCCTCTGAAAAATCGCACAAATTAGACAATCTGCAAAACGCGAAAACTGGAATTTCTTAAACAAATATATAAGAGTGTCCCAAGCTTGAAACTTTTAATCAAGACGCTCCCTTAATTTGTGTACGCACACTAGTATTACTATATTTTCGCCTCTAAGCACTACTCGTATTTTGGCTCTTAACACATACACAAAACAGTTGCAAGACAACTACTTGACACACTTTGCAACCCATTCTTACTCTCTTCTCCTTCAAACACATTTTTAAACCTCCACACCTTTAGCATTAGTTAGTCAATTTCTTTTAAATACAAAAACAATTCTTTTAAATTATTCCAAAAACATTTATGTTCCAATCAAGCATCAACCTATGACGTTCTTTTGATCACTGCACGCAAGGTACTTAGAATGAGGTCGGCATCGACAACATCTACATCTTGAATCTTCTTTTAAGCTAGTTTATTTATTTATTTATTTTGAAATTTGTCCATGATTTTAATTGCATGAAATATTAAATAAATATGGTTGACATTGATTAAAATCAACTTTAGGTAGAAACACTAATTAGGTTATTTTATGTGTTTACATGCTACTTCTTTTATTGCTTTAATCACTTTAAATTCATGTATAATTACAAAGACCAGAAAGCATGTTCTCTCTAAATCAAGGATTGATTATTGGACAACCGGTTAGGTACCCACCAATATTAGTTAATCTAAAGTGATAACCCAAATTAAAAACATGTTATTTGAAAATATGTGTGCATTAAATAAACTCGCCTAGCAAATTACTATGTGCTCTAGGACTTAACCGAAAATATGATTGTTGTGATTCAATATTATTATCATGAAATTGCATATGAGACCAAGTAGAGGCTGCTATACCCAGGGACACATTGTGACCTATTTTATTCTTACCCTTGTCCCCGAATACATCACCTGGAGACCATCCTAACCTTGGAGTCAATTTGCCTTCGGTCTTGACCTAATTTGATTATGTGAGCTCCTGAAAAGAGCATGATGGAAACTTCTCCACTTGGGTTTTGAGCTTCTAGCAGACTCACCCCAAAGCCAAGCATACTCACACTATGCAAACAAACATTCATTGTTTATAAAAAGAACGCGTGGACCTCATCACGAAAGCCACATGTCAGCATTCATTCCAAAGAAGGACAATTAGAAGATGACTCAATTGGCGAGAGTATGTGTAAAGTATGTTGGGACTAAGTCATTGTTGACGAGCACTGCGTTTCATCCAGCGACAAATGGACGAGGATAATCCAAATCTTGGAGGATATGTTGAGAGCTTGTATGTTTGAATTTTGGGAGAGTTAGAGTAATGCCCCACATTTTCACGTATTTTAAGAAAGTATTTTTGTATTTTATTTGTATAATTTTAATATTTTTATTGAAAAATTATGTTCAATAAGAATATTAAATGAAAAGAAATTAATAATAATAAAATAAATAATAAATAAGTTTAATAAAAAATAATTATTTGTGGTCATAAATATTTTAAAAGACTTCTAAAAATAGAATTTTCAAAGGTTTCCTAATTTATTTTGAGGCAAGGACCTAAAGGTAATTTCCACTTGTTAGGATAAGTATGGGCTTTCCAAATTCTACTTTGGGGCCTATAAATACCCCCTTAAAACCCAAATCTCAGTTTTTATGCTCATACTAGTCATTAGGATTCCAAAAATTTAGAGAGACTGAAAAAGGGTTGTGATTTCTGGAAAAAAAAAAAAAAGAAAGAAAGAAAAAACTGCAGTTTCAGAGGAAAAAAATATTTTTGGTGTTCTTGGGATCCGTGCCCAGCCGGACGCCGCCTCACCACCGCCGGCTGGCACCTCCTCCCCTTCGGTATATTTTTCGAACTTTTATAAAAAAAAAAAAAAATTCTCCTTCTTTCTTTATAATTCAATCTTGCAAATTCATGTTCATATTTATGTTTAATCATGCTTTTATGAGTTTAATCATGTTTAATAAAGTTATGATTTGTTTTAAGGCATAAATTAAATTGTTGTTCATGAAATTTTAGATTAGGGTTTGTAAATTATGCAAGTTATAAATTCTTATGAGTGTTTATGATTTAAACTTCAATATTATGATCATGAATTATTGTTGTGTGAATTTATGATGATTTTATGAAGTTTAGATAGATTTTTAAAGGCTTTGAAAATAAAATGAATTGCTGTCCAAAATTTATAATCATGAAATTCAATTGAATAAATACTTTGATCATGTTTTGCTTATGAAAAATTGTTCTAAAGTATAGATTGGTTTCATAATTATGTTAGTTGATTGTAGAAGAGTTTTACCATGAAATTATGATGTTTTTATAAGTTTTTCATCACTTTAAAGTTAATGAATAAATCTGAAATTTTTATTAAAACAAGTTAAAGTAAGTTTTAAGTGTTCATATTATGTTACTATGATCACATATGAATTCTATGAAGTTTAAAAGTGATTTTAAGCATGTTTAACATGATGTCCAGAATTTATAAAGTAAATAATTAGGCTTTTAAAGTATATAATTAGCATAAATTGATCATATAAATTAAGTAATACATTGTATGATTGATTTATGTTGTTTTTGAAACATTTCAAGGATTTTTAGTAATTTTATATTGTTGTCCACTTTTCTAAAGTGGCATAAAAAAATTATACTAAAGTCTTATAAAGCATAAATAAGTCCCGAAAACCAAGTAGTCATACAATAGAAAAGTAAAGTGAAGTATGGAATTGAATAGAGACCATATAAGGAATGTTTTGGACAATTCCAATATAGAAGTTAGTTTATAGTTGTTGTAGAATTTAGTCAACAAGGTTTTAATTTAGTTTCGGTTTTTCCCTATGTAGGAGACTTTGAATTAGTCCACTTCTAGAAGTTGTGGCGGAGCACCGTTACTTTACAAGGTACGTAAGTACTAAAGACAAACACAAGAGTTTAAAATGTATGCTTGAACAATTCTTGATTACATGAAATCTTGTATACTTGTTTTGAATCACGAATTTATGTGCATGTCAAGTTTATTAGTAGCATGTTCTTAAAGTATGATGGCATTCCATGTTAAATAGTAATATGGATTTTTATAAGCTTGAATTAGAATGTCATGATCAGTTTAATTTGGCCAATAGTTTATTGATCAAGGAAGGAAGTTATTTTTAAGTTGGTAAGTTACTTAATCAACAAGAAAGGTAGTTGTGAATAAAAATTCACATGATTATAAGAATTTATGAGCAATTATTTAAGACATATTGCCACTCATAGTTTAATGTGTGGTCAAGAAGAAAGTAAGTAATTAGCCACTCACAGTTAATGTGTGGTAAAGGAAGTTCAGTTTAAATAAAGGACACACATAAGGTTAATTTTGAATCACCTTAATTGAAGATAATTAATTTGGCTTGCTTGATTCGATGCATGCCTTTATGTGATGTCGCATGAGAGCCATAATATTGCTAAACCTGTTAAATCACATAAAGTGTAAGAGGGCTTGCATCAAAACTCTTGGAACGTATATACCTTAAATATGAGCAATGGGGGGAGTTGTATGGAACAGCGATCTATGACTTCTAATTGGAGTACAAGACATTGTACTCTTTTCTATTTTTAATGCGCTGGATATCCGTCACTTTATGTGACATAGTAATACCTTCTTGGAGTTGCTCCGAAGTTGGTGCCCAATAGGGCGATGATTTTTAAGGAGGAAACCCGTTCGATGCAGGATCCATAAGATTAAATATAATAATTAATTTAATTGAGTCCATGTACAGGTGAAAAGGTCGTCAAAGATAAGTTGAGTGCATGCTTTATTTCTTATTGGTTGTTGCATAGTCATTGGTAGTTATGTACTCAGCTTTGCTGACTGTTTGTTTTGTGTGCATGGCTTTGTTTTGGACATGGCCCTACAATGACCCACTTGTGGTGAGTAGTTGTCTAGTAAAAGAAAAGGCTGCAGGTACAAGTGGGCATAAGTCATTTCATGATGGGCTGGAGTGAGAGCGATTGCTGTGTTTTGTAGCTTTACTTTATTTTGTTGCTTATGAAGTCTAACATTTATTTTGGATGTTGTTTTATTTCTTAAGACTCTTAGTTTTGGTTTTGGTTTTAAGGGTCATTAATATGGTTCCGAAGTGTAATAAGTTTAAAGTTGATTTTTATTTTGGAGATGGTTTTAAAGTTAGTTTTAAATTGTTTTGGTTTTAAGACTTCCGCTGTAGTGCTTTGATAAATGCCTTAGCCGTTATCAAGGCGGCGGTAATACTTTGGTTTTTCCACATTTAGAAGTTTTAATAAATATATTCCTCAATAATTATAATATGTTTTCTGGAAAAATGAGAAGTAAGAAGTTAGGAAATTCCAGGGTGTTACAGTTAGGAGGATAGCTTAGATTTTGATTGAAATTTCATACAATAATAGTTATCATGTTAGTATTAGAATGATGCCTTTCGAAGCATTATACGGAAGGAAGTGTCGAAGTTAGAGATGGAAACCGGTCAGCCTAGGTTGGATTCGGGTTGACCCATTATGTAATGTTTATGAGTTAAACTTCCCAACCTGACCCAAACCATATACATTCATGGGTTGAGATAATCAAACTAACCTAACCTAATAATCAATAAGTGGACCTTATTTTGACCCAACAACACATTAATATTTTTCGCATTTATTGATACTTAATTAGTTAAACAAGTAATACCTTAAACTATTAAGCAATAAAACTACCAAGTTATATGGGTCGAATAGCCACACTAGATATAACTAGACATACCAATTTGAGAGTTTTACCAACTTCCATTCAATTTCTTCTTAGGATATAGTTTTAACATTATATCAACATTTGAGATATTACTAAAATGTAACCAATAGACAACATTTTGTCAAGTTTTGTAATACTTGAATGCAAAATTATGAAAAATTATATCTTAGCAGGTTAGAAGGTTGAAATTGAGGTGAGGTTTTCAACCCAGCCAACCCAACCCTTTAACTAAATGGTTTAGGTTAGGTCAAACCATTTATCTTAATGAATTGAAAATCTCAACCCAACCTTTTATTATTAGGTTGGGTGTGGGTTGGGTCAACTTTGCAGTTAGTTGAAGTCCATTATGTTGGTTGGAAGTTGGTGAAACAGTGATACTAGGACCTGAGATAATCTAGGAAATTGTTGAGCAACCAAGTCTAATTCAAGCTAAGATTCAAATCGCATAAGTTTGTCAAAAGATTTATGCGGATATGAAGCCTAGTTATAAGAAGTATCAAGTTGGAGAGAAGATGTTGTTGAAAGTTTTGTTAATGAAATGGGTAATGAGATTCGGAAAGAAAGAAAAGTTGAGTCTGAAGTATGTTAGACCCTATGAGATACTGGAGAAAGTTGTCTTAGCGTTTCCCATAGGTTTGAGTCAAGTGCATAATGTCTTTGACATATCTAAACTCAAAAGGTACATATTGGACAAGAACCTTGTTCTTCTACGTGAGACAACTGAGTTAGATGAGTTTCTAACTGTCGAAGGAAGACCTATAGAGATTTTGGATTCAAAAGTTAGAAATACGCATAATGAGGAAGTTAAGATTGTATAAGTATTGTGGACAAATCAAGATATTGGGGAAGTAACGCGAGAATCTTAAGATGATATAAGAAAAAAGTACCCTGAATTGTTTATTGATTTATAGGGACATAACTCGTTATTAAAGGGGAGTAGAATACAATATAATTTCGCACATTTTACGCAAAGTTTATATTTATTTTGTAATTTTAAGAGTCATTTAAAAGTTATGTAGTTAATCTATTGACAAAAAAAAAATTATAAATGTTTCAAAAGGATCACAAAAGTGCATCGAAATTGTTTCCAAAGTTTTTGAAAATGTTTCTTAGTCATTCCAAAGTTTCGGGACAAAAATTCTTTTAAGGATGATAGGCTGTAATCCCTCGCAGTTTTGACACTTTAAATTATAATTGTTTATGTGTATATATAATTGATTTTAATATAGAGTTTAAATAATTTTAAAAAGATGTTTTATAACAAATTTATAATATATTTTTATGAGTTGTTCAATATTAAAGTTTTGCATGCATGGTTTTATTCTAAAATTCATAATTATGTCTACAAAAATGTTTGAATGATTATTTTAATTTCAAAAATTAACAAAAATAATATTTTGTGTTTTATAAAATGAGAGTTTCATACCTAGGGTCCATTTCCTTGTGATTTTTGAATAAATGGGTTAAAGTCCAACTTATTTATATGACTTAATTATTCTATATTTTATAAATCAAAGATTCTCCATAAATATTATGATCATCAAAGTAGTTATATCCATGATCAATCAAATATTCGAATAACCACCTAAAACATATATTTGTTGATCCCAAAGCTAACCAATTTTCTTAAATGGTATCTTGTGTAAAACTTGCCCATTTTCTTTATGCACAAATAGATCTTTATCTCTCCCTCTCCATGGCCCAATTTCCTAGTGTATTTATTCCCTATAAATAGCCTATTTTACACTCTAAAAACCTTTTATTTACCTTGCATAAATTTCGAAAATTAATCTTACAAATTCTCTCTTTTCTTCTTCGGTATTTGTACTATTTGAGTGGCCTTATTTGGACATTCGCTACCACAACCACTTCCGTCAACCTCTTTCTATCCTTGTCGCACATTATGTAACACCCTGGAATTTCCTAACTTCCTACTTTATATTTTTTCGGAAAATATATTATAAGTATTAAATAAATATTAGTATTAAAGCTTCTAATTAACTGGGAAAAACCAAAGTATTACCGTCACCGTGATAACGGCTAAGATATTTATCAAAGTACTACAACGGAAGTTTTAAACCAAAAACCAATTCAAAACTAAACTTTAAAACAAGTCTCAAAATCAAATTCAAATCAACATCCAAAATAAAAATCAACTTACAACTTTATTACACTTTGGAACCATTTTCATGGCCCTTAAAAAAAACCAAATCTAGAATCTTTAAACATTAAACATCCAAATAAAAGTTAGTACTTCATAAGCAATAAAAATAAAACTACAAAACTACAAAGCAAGCGCTCTCACTCTAGCGCAGCATGAAATGTCATATGCCCACTTGTACCTGTAGCTTTTCTTATTCTAGACAACTACTCACCAACAAGTGGGTCATTGTAGGGCCAAGTCCAAGACAAATCCATGCACACAAAACAAACAATCAACAAAGCTGAGTACATAACTACTATAGACTATGCAACAATACAACATGAACTAAACATACACACAACTTACCTTTGACAACCTTTCACATGTGCATAGACTCAACAAATTAAATTATTATATTTAAACTTTTGGATTCTGCATGGAACGGGTTTCCTTTCCTTTAAAATCTCCATATTGGGCACCAACTTGGGAGCATTTCCAAGAAGGTATTACCTATGTCACATAAAGTGATGGAATTACAGCGCATTATAAATATAAAAGAGTACAACGTCTTGTACTCCAGTTAAAAGTCATAGATCACTGCTCCTTACGACTCCCCCCATTGTTCATACTCAAGGTATCTACGTTCCAAGAGTTTTGATGCAAATCCTCTTACACTTTACGTGATTAACCAGTTTAACAATGTTATGACTCACATATAACACCACATAAAAGTATGAATCAAATCAAGCAAGCCATATTAATTATCTTCAATTTAAGGTGATTCAAAAGTAATCTCATGTGTGCTCTTTAATTAAACTGAACTTCCTTTACCACACATTAACTGTGAGTGGCTAACTATTTACCTTGACTACACATTAAACTGTGATTGGCAACATGTATAAAATATTTGCTCATAAACTCCTTTTAATCATGAAATAAAAATTCACAACTACCTTTCTTGTTGATTAAGTAACTAACCAACTTTTAAAATAACTTCCTTTATTAATAAACTATTAGCTAGGATAAACTGATCATAACACTCCAATTTAATCTTATAAAATTTATATTGCAAATCAACATGGAATGTCAACATCATAAAAAATCATGCTACTAATAAAACTTGTCATACACATCAATTCGTGATTCAAGCAAGCTTAAGAATATTTCATAACATAGAGGATCTTCCAAGCATGAATTCTAATTCTTATGTTTGTATTTAGTACTTACGTATCTTGTGTAATAGTGGTGTTCCGCCACAACTTCTAAAAGTTGACTAATTCAAAGTCTCCTACATAAAGAAAATCGAAACTAAATTAAAACCTTGTTGACTAAGTTCTACAACAACTCTAAACTAACTTCTATATTGGAAACTTGTCCAAAATATTCCTTATATGGTCTCTATTCAATTCCATACTTCACTTAAATTTTCTATTGCAAGATTGCTTGGTTTTCAGGACTTATTTTTTATTTTATTTTTTCGGTAACATGTAAGCATTTTATTACCAAAAGGAGATAATCACAACCTAAGAGACTATTAAGGCAAGTCCTAATACAGACTTGAACAAAATAGCTCAAAAACACAAACAAAGCTATACAACCAAAGAAAAATAACCAACCAGCAAACTAACACACCCTTACAAAACTGTTAGCTTGACTTAAACAACCAAACCACACCACAAGCCACCCTGATAGAAAACAGTCTGAAACAACAGCCCCAACCATCACAACTAGACATTCAACAGCCACCAAAACCAAACAACCCAAACCACCCCCAACGACCACCCTTACAACAACCAACCACCAACAAGGACAGCAACCAACAGCCAACCTACACCAGAACAACATTGCTGCAGATCAGAGCAGGTAGCCTCACTACTCCCAGCACAGTAGAACAGCCAGCAAAAGCATACCAAGGACTTGACCAAAGCAGGACCAAAAACAGCCTCCAGCAACCCTAAATGAAAGCCTAAGAACAAAGCTAACCAAGCCACAACAAGCAGCCAAAACTGACATACACCAGCCAAGCATTCACAGTTGCAAGCACACAGCCACCAACACAGCCTGTGTTGCAACCTGTCATACCAGCCATTCACAAGGCAAAAAACAAACCTGCACCACCAAACAATAACCCCCAACCATTCAGCAACCAACCAGCCACAAAAAAAACTAACAAAACACCCAGCCCAACACCGCTGCAACCTGACTGAGCAACCAAACAGCAGCCTGAAAACATCACACAGCTTCACCACAGCACTGCAAACCACCACACCACAACAGAAGCTTCTCACAGCCTCAAAATCCCAACAAAAAACCTACCACCACAGCACATCAGCCACAAACCAAGCAGCACCCTGCTCCACACTTGCATGCACCCACACACCCAAGAAACATGCCAAAGCAGGGCAGAGAACAGCCCAAGAGAGAAAGAGAAGCCAGGCAACCCAAACAATAAACCACCAAACCAACACACCAGTCCACAAACCACCATAGCAGAGCTGCAGGCTGTGAAGACTGAGCCCCAAACAACAGAAAAAAAAACTGCAGTCTGAAACATAAAGCTACAGGCTACCAAAAAGAATACTGCAGCAAAACAACCAACAACCTGCAACCTACTGTAGGACATAACAAAACTCCATAGCAGCCTGCAACTAAAAGTGAGCAGCACCACAAGCCAAACCACAAACTACCTAGCCAACACACCAGGCCACAAGCAAGAACCTGCAACCTGAGAAAACTGAGCCACCAAATTGCAGAAATCAAAACTACAGCCTGAAACAACATCTACAGCCTACACCGACAGGACACTGCAGTCAAACAACCAGAAACTGCAAACCACTACTCCACCCACTCCACAACATACCTGCAGAAACCAAAAACAGGCTCCAACCAACCAGAACAACTGGTTTAACCTGAACAGCATTCATCACCAACCAAAACCCAACCAAAACAACCCCCCTACCACCTCACCAACATCACACAACCACCAGAGACAAGCACCACACCTCAACAACTCTGCAACCTGTGAAACCAGTGCTTCACTTGACTGGACCATTTTGACTGATCCAAAACCTGTAATCTACTAATCACATTTATCCTAGTATCAGCACAAGTTTTCCCCCTACTCCAATTACTCACACCCCACACTAATCTATTCCTCTGCCTCCATATGTTATAGACAAGAGCAATATAAATTTTATGTCACTTTATAAAAGTGGACAACAATTTAAAATAACCAAAACTCCTTGAAAAACCTCAAAAACAACACAAATCAATCATACAATGTATTACTTAATTTATATGTTCAATTCATGCTAATTAGATACTTTAAAAGCCTAATTATTCACTTTATAAAATCTGGACAGCATGTTAAACATGCTTAAAATCACTTTTAAACTTCATGAAACATACTAAAAATCATATGTAGCATCATAGAATTAATATGTGATCATACTAGTATAATATGAACACTTAAAACTTATTTTAACTTTTTTTTATAAAATTTTCAGATTTATTAATTAACTTGAAAGTCATGAAAAACTCATAAAAACATCATAACTTCATGGAAAAACTCTTTTACAATCTACTAGCATCATTATGAAACCAATCTATGCTTTAGAATAATTTTTTATAAGCCAAAACATGTTCATAATATTTATTCTATTGAATTTCATGATTACAAAATTTTGATAGCAATTTATTTTATATTTAAAGCCTTTAAAAATCAATCTAACTTTATAAAATCATCATAAATTCACACAACAACAATTCATGATCATAATATTGAAGTTTAAATCATTAAAACTCATAAAAATCATGACTTTCATAACTTAATAAACCCTAATCCAAAATTTCATGAACAACAAATTAATTCATGCTTTAAAACCAATCATAACTTCATAAAACATGATTGAAACTTATAAAATCATGATTAAACATAAATATAAACATGAATTTGCAAAATTGAATCAAAAGAAGATGAAGAAATTTTTTTTATTAAGTTCGAAATTACCGAAAAGGGGGAGGAGCGAAGTGGCCGGCGACCACAAGCAGCGGCGGCAGGCGGCAGCGGCGTCGGGGCTCCGGCGAACCAAAAAATATATATTTTTTTTCTTCTCGAAAAAAAACCGAACAATTTTTTTTTTGTGGAAATCTTGCTCCTCTTTTTTTTCTCTCTTTCTCTTTCTAAATTTTGGAACCCTAATGACAATTATAAAGGATGAAATCTGAAAATTTGGGTTTTAAAGGGTATTTATAGGCCCCAAAGTAGGATTTGGTAAAGCCCATACTTATCCTAAAGAGTGGAAATTACCTTTATGCCCTTGTCTTAAAATAAATTCGGAAACTCTTAAAAAATTATATTTTTAGAAGCCTTTTAAAGTATTTTATAAACATAAAATATTATATCTAAAAACAAATGATTATTTTTAATTAAAGCTTACTTTATATATTTGTTTTTCTCAATTAATATTCTTATTGAACACATTTTTTCAATAAAAATATTAAAATTACATGTATAAAATACAAAAATACTTCCTGATGTAAGTGCAAGCAACAATGACACTAATAATTTAATTGATGTCAATGCTATGGAAGACGATAATATTAGTGATATCACTGTAATCAACAACTTCGAAGGTGGTAAGATTAACTGTAATATCAATAGCAAGGATGCAACCATGGGTGAAATAATTGCATATGGTGATATAAGCTTTATGGGTGCATCAAGGGTAAGGATTTGTGTGTGCGTGGTCACTTATCAATAAGTGGCATGAAAATCAAGGCAAGAAATGGTGGATTTTGGGGAACAAGATGGTTTTTACCTATGAGTTTTTTCCCACTGGGTTTTTCTCATTTTTGGCATTGAGTCTTTTATTTCTTGGTGAGTCTTGATCATCATAATTATGCTAAAATACATGGAGGATAGATTCTTGAAGGTTTCTTGATTAAAAGATTGGATCTTGAAGCATTTCTTGAAATTCTTGAAGAAATCTTGAAATTGCGCAAAAAAACAACGAACATGCTTGGCGAGTTTTTTGGCGTTTTTCTTGGTTCTTGGGCAGCAAGTATTCTTGTAATTTTTAGCTTAAAATCTGATGATTATCTTGTTAATTAATTATTTAGTCAAGTTGTTAGGATATTTTCTTCATTAGTTAGTTTGTTAGAGCTTGTTAGGCAAGATAAGATCAAGTTGCAAGTTGCATGATGATGTGGCAATCTTATCTTGAGTTTGTTGAGCAACTTGTGCAAGTGGCACAAGTGGGGCGTTTTTTCCTTTGTTTTTCACATGTATTTTAGTTGTTTTTAGGTAGGATTTTGTTGATGATTATACCTATAAATAATCTCAACACTAGGTTGTAAATTAATTAAGTTTGAATTGAATAAAAAGTTTGTTTGTTTACTTGAAAACAAAAATCCAAAAATTAAGAGTTGGTGATTAAGTTCTTTATACTCTTGTGAAGATTAATTAGTAGCTTTGAGGGTGCTTAGGCTTTAATCTAAGGACTAAATGATCAACTTAAATTTAAGAATCTTGGTGACTTGGTCTTTATAGGTTCGAAAATTTAATTCTATTCCTTTGTGAGTTTTTGTTATACGAAAATTCACATCAAATTTGGTGCTAATAGTATATCAATGCCTTTGAAAGGCTGCTAATATTATGTGATCTGGAAGAGAAGAAAGATCACAAAGTTGCTCGATTTGGACTGGACAATCTATTACGGAGAAAGTGGAATTGCAACCCTACTGGACTTATGATGAAATATGTAAAGTTACACTCAGGGTTGAAAAACATGGGAATTCAAAGAAGCCAAAAGCGTTCTTTAAATCCTATTAATCCAAGAAGGAAGTGGTGTATTCCCAACCAACTAGTGCTAAACTTAATTTTGACAATATTAAGAGGGCAGCCACTCCAGTCAAACCACTTGCAATCCCTGAAGACAAAAGAAAATGTTTTAAGTGTCAAGGAGTTGGACACCTACAACGAAACTGCCCAAATTCCAGGGTGATTACTGTCAGGGAAGCAAAAGAAATTGAGGATACTTACCTAGATGTTCTTCTTGAAGAAGGGGAGGACGAAAATCCTGAGTCACAGGAAGAACAAAGTAGCAATGACATGGAGGAAGTAGAGGCAGAAACACAGGGTCAGGCATTGGTCCTCAAGAGGGTTCTTCAGTCTAAACCTGCGCCAATTGAAGAGAACCAGAGGGACAAAATTTTCGTGACCAAGTGTAATGTACAGGGCAAGCTATGTGATGTGATCATTGACAGTGGCAGCTGTACTAATTTGATCTCTACCCTATTGATTCACAAATTGAATTACCCCACATACAATCATCCTCAACCTTACAAGTTACATTGGTTAAGCAATACCAGTGATGTCAAAGTAACAAAGCAAGCCCTAGTCAATTTCAAAATTGGCCAGTTTGAAGATTTTGTATTGTGTGATGTGTGCCCTATGGATGCTTGTCATACATTGCTTGGTAGACCCTGGCAATATGATCGATTTGTGAAGTATATGATGGAAGAACCAATGTTTACATCATCAGGAAACAGGAAACTGACAAGCCAATTGCTTTAAAACCCTTTAAAGTCGCGCAAGACAGGAAGCAATCGAATGTGGAGAATAAGAAGGGAGTGTTCTTGTCAAATCCTAAGGAGTTGGAGATAGAATTATGTGATTGCCAACAAGTGTTCCTGCTAATGGCCAAGGATGTGAGAGTTGAAACATCTGCAATCCCAAAAATTCTTCAACCAGTATTGAATGAATTTGAGGATGTATTTCCAGAAGATTTGCCACCCTCCCAATAGGGGAATTGAATACCAGATTGAATTGACTTCAGGTGCTCAGATTCCCAATAAACCAGCTTACCGGTGCAATCCTGAGGAGACTAAGGAGATACAAAGGCAGATTGAAGAATTAATGCAGAGAGGGTACGTGAGGGAGAGCATGAGTCCTTGTGTTGTACAAACACTGATTATTCCAAAGAAAGACGGATCCTGGCGCATGTGCATTGATTCTAGAGCCGTCAACAACATCACAATCAAGTACAAATTCCCAATTCCTAGAATGGACGATCTATTGGACGAATTATATGGATCACAGGTGTTTTCCAAAATTGATTTAAGAAGTGGGTATCATCAGATACGCATGAGGGAAGGGGATGAATGGAAAACAACTTTCACAACTAAATTGGGTCTCTATGAGTGGTTAGTCATGCCTTTTGGACTCACCAACGCACCTAGTACGTTTATGAGGCTCATGAACGAAGTTTTGAAGCCATTTTTGGGTAAGTTTGTTGTTGTGTACTTAGATGATATACTGATTTATAGCAGAAACAATGGAGATCATCCACAGCATCCAAGACAGGTTTTCGAAACCTTGACGCAGCAAAAACTGTATGGGAAATCGAAAAAGTGTTACTTCATGGTGAGTAGTGTTACATTCTTGGGATATGTAGTTTCAAAGGATGGAGTATTAGTTGATCATTCTAAGGTTGAAGCAATAAAATCATGGCCAACACCCAAAAACGTGACTGAAGTACGTTCTTTTCATGGTTTGGCTTCCTTCTACACAAGGTTTGTGAAAAACTTCTCATCAATTGTTGCTCCTATGACAGAATGCATCAAGAAGGATAAGAAGTTTGAGTGGACCAAGGAGGCGTAGGCAACATTTGAAAAAATCAAGGATTTGTTATGTCACACACCTATTCTTGCATTGCATGATTTCACAAAACCTTTTGAAGTTGAAACAGATGCAAGCAATGTAGGGATTGGCGCAGTTTTGGTGCAGGGAAAAAGACCAATTGCCTATTTCAGAGAAAAATTGAATGGGGCCAGATTAAATTACTCGACTTATGATAAAGAGTTTTATGCGATTGTAAGAGCTCTGGATCATTGGAGTCATTATTTGAGGCCTAATCACTTCATCCTGCATTCTGATCATGAAGCATTGAAACATATCAATGGTTAGCAGAAACTGAATCCTAGACATGCCAAATGGGTGGAGTTCCTTCAATCTTTTCATTTTTCCTCAAAATATAAAGATGGCAAGTCTAATGTGGTGGCAGATGCACTTTCTAGAAGGTATGTAATGATCAGTGTTCTGAACTGCAAGTTGTTAGGTTTTGACCATATCAAGACATATTATGAAGGTGACATAGATTTTGGGCCTGTGATGCAACAACTGTGAAGTGGAGTAGTTGGATCATATGTTCTACATGATGGATTCCTGTTTAAAGGGGAACCAATTGTGCGTGCCTAATTGTTCAATCAGGGAATTACTGGTAAGAGAGGCGCATGGAGGGGGTCTTTCAGGGAATTTTGGAATTGCTAAATCATTGAGTATGCTGCAAGAACATTTTTATTGGCCTAAGATGATTAGAGATGTGGAAGCTGTGATTTCTCAATGTGCTGTATGTCAAAAGGCTAAAGCAACTTTTCATCAAGGTTTATACATACCATTGCCAGTTCCTGATGGTCCCTGGGAAGATGCATCAATGGATTTCATTGTTGGTCTACCTAGAACAGCCCGAAATAAGGATTCCATTATGGTGGTGGTGGACAGGTTTTCAAAGATGGTACATTTCGCTACTTGGAATAAAATTGATGATGTTGTTAATGTTGCAGAGCTGTATTTTAGGGATATAATTCGATTGCATGGTATTCCTAAAACAATTGTCAGTGACAGGGATTCGAAATTTATGAGCTACTTTTGGAAATCACTGTGGAAACTGGTTGGTACCAAGTTACTTTTTAGTACTTCCTATCACCCACAAACTAATGGGCAAACTGAAGTGACGAACAGAACATTAGGGGTACTACTGCATGGTTTGGTAAGTAAAACTCAGAAGGATTGGGATTTGAAATTGGTGCATGCTGAGTTTGCCTACAACAGATCACCTACTTATGCAACCAGACATTCGCCCTTTGAAGTGGTTTATGGAGCCGATCCTAAATTGCCAATTGATTTCATCTGTGTTCCTAAAGGTGAGTTGGTTCTTAAAACTGCTTTGGAGAAAATTCAATATATGCAGAAGTTACATGCACAGATCAGAGCAAGAATTGAAAAGGTGAATGATCAGTACAAGATGCACGCAAATAAGCATAGAAACCCACGAAAATTCCAGGAATGAAAGGTTTCCTAATCACAGGAAAAATAAATTGATCCATAGATGTGATAGACCATTCAAGATTTTGAAAAAAGTTGGTGATAATGCTTATCAACTTGAGTTACCAGGTGAATATGGAGTCTATGCTACTTTCAATATAGGGGATTTATCTCCATATGTGCCTGATGAACAACATCGAAATTTGAGGATAAACTCTTTTGAAGAAGGGGAGGATGATGAAGTGCAAGCAACAGTGACACTAATAATTTAATTGATGTCAGTGCTATGGATAATGATAATATTAGTGATATCACTGCAATCAACAACTTCGAAGGTGGTAATATTAATTGTAATATCAATAGTAAGGATGCAACCATGGACGAAATAATTGCATATGGTAATATAAGCTTTATGGGTGCATCAAGGGTAAGGATTTGTGTGTGCGTGGTCACTTATCAATAAGTGGCATGAAAATCAAGGCAAGAAATGGTGGATTTTGGGGAACAAGATGGTTTTTACCTATGAGTTTTTTCCCACTGGGTTTTTCTCATTTTTGGCATTGAGTCTTTTATTTTTTGGTGAGTCATGATCATCATAATTATGCTAAAATACATGGAGGATATATTCTTGAAGGTTTCTTGATTAAAAGATTGGATCTTGAAGCATTTCTTGAAGTTCTTGAAGAAATCTTGAAATTGCGCAAAAAAACAACGAACATGCTTGGCGAGTTTTATGGTGTTTTTCTTGGTTCTTGGGCAGCAAGTATTCTTGTAATTTTTAGCTTAAAATCTGATGATTATCTTGTTAATTAATTATTTAGTCAAGTTGTTAGTATATTTTCTTGATTAGTTAATTTGTTAGAGTTTGTTAGGCAAGATAAGATCAAGTTGCAAATTGCATGATGATGTGGCAATCTTATCTTGAGTTTGTTGAGCAACTTGTGCAAGTGGCACAAGTGAGGCGTTTTTTCCTTTGTTTTTCACGTGTATTTTAGTTGTTTTTAGGTAGGATTTTGTTGATGATTATACCTATAAATAATCTCAGCACTAGGATGGAAATTAATTAAGTTTGAATTGAATAAAAAGTTTGTTTGTTTACTTGAACACAAAAATCCGAAAATTAAGAGTTGTTGATTAAGTTCTTTATACTCTTGTGCAGATTAATTAGTAGCTTTGAGGGTGCTTAGGCTTTAATCAAAGGACTAATTGATCAACCTAAATTTAAGAATCTTGGTGACTTGGTCTTTATAGGTTCGAAAAATCAGTTCTATTCCTTTGTGAGTTTTTGTTATACGAAAATTCACATCACTTCCTTAAAATACGTGAAAATATGGGGTATTACACTTTACAATTAGGCAACTACAACCCTCCACCATGAAACCCTTATAGGCACCAAAATCACAACGAAAGTGGTTTGTGCACAAGTGCAAATGGTGAAGTGTCGAATCGCACACAAATTATTAATAGTTTACCCTAAGATTATTACCTTATAACTAGCGGAATTAGGGGATGATCCCACAAAGAATGTGGTCATAGTAACTCAAGAATAAGATCCTAAACACTAACTAGATACCAGACAAACTAAAAATATAGTTTTGGTTTGGGGGGGGGGGGGGTTAGGAACAAGAGCAATTATCCGAAAGAATGCTAAAGACTAAGAATGAAAACGTTCGCCAAGAAAAGACAAGAAAAAGTTAAACTCAACAACTATAGATATCCACCACGTAACTCCCCCATCATCGACAAATACAATTATTACTCTAAATAAATTGATTGACCCATGGGAACAAGTTCCGCCTATTCTCCCTTAAATCTAGTTAGGACGGGTACAACCTAGTGTCGGCCCTATGGCAAGGCAAGTGGGGCCCACGCTCAAAGTGCAAAAAAAATTGAAGGTCCCCATGGCATAAATAAACTATATATATATGTATATATATGAGTACACGAAATACAAGTTGCTGCAATACATATTTGGTTTAGGTCGTAGGTTTATTTCCCATGACATGTAGTTGATGGGTTATTGTTTCTTTTTGGGTATTGAAATGCTCCTTTTTTTATCCTTTTTAATTCTTCTTTATTGCCTTTTTATATATTTGTATATAAATTTCTATAATCCTATTACTAGTCTTTCCAGTTTTTCTTTCATATTAAATCCCTATTTATAGAAATTCTTATTAATATCATTTTACCAACAAAATTGCATTTTTGTTCCTCCATTCAATATAATCACAAACAAATTTTATAATACTTTTACTTAGTCCAAAATTTGCTCAAATTCTATCATAAATAAATGATTTACTTTATGTAAAATATCTACTTTTCAAAACACTTTTATACTGATATTATTGTATAAAGAATAATGTATACTATAACATGTCTTTAAAATATTTTACGGGATATTTGTGTTAATTCATGAATATCTTCATTTTCATACATGTAAATTTTGTCATAATAAATATATCAAAAAAACATTTAAACTAGTTTATAGGGCCCATATTTGGTAGTTTGCCCCAGGCCTCTAAAATATTAGGAACGACTCTGGTACAACCTCACACTATCCCTAATCAAGGAATAACCTCTATACTACAAGTGAGGAATTTAAACCATTGAAAGCATTAAAAACTAGGAAAACATCAGCTCTAGATAACCAATAATAATACGAGCAAGTAGGGATGCAAATGAGCTAACACGTTCGCGAACAACTCATGAACAAGCTCATTCAAAGCTCGTGAACAAGATCGAGCATAATTTTGGAGCTTTTTTATTTAACGAGCCAAACTCGAACACCTTAACGTTCGACTCATTTAGGCTCGTGAACAAAACGTTTATAACTCGACTATAGCTCTTTATAAGCTTGTTTGTATTTTATCTAATATGAATATATGATTCGTTACATAATAATAAAATCTCAAATACACCTCATACGCTCCATTCCCAAATATATATATCGTTTGTATATCCTTCAAGAAAGGGAAGTCGAAATTTAATTGACACAATTTAGTCTTTAATTTATATGTGGTCACCAGGTCATGTGGATATGTATTTATTTTTAATATTTTTAAAGCTTGAAATTCCTATTTGTAACGCCTTATTTGTAACGGGCCATGTATTGAATCGTTACAAATGAAGTATTTGTGATGGGGATTTTGTTAACACGTTACAAAAACCTGCTTTGTTGTACCACCAAAACATTCTTTGTAACGGGCACATTCTTTGTAAATGGGCGTTAAATTAGCCCGTTACAAACAATGTTTTTTGTAACCATGTTAATGACTGCTGGTTACAATTGCCATGTTTTTTATTTCACTTTCTTGTATTTCTAACATACAAAGTTATGCTCGTTACAATTAAAAATTATTTGTACCATTGTTTGTAACGGGCTAATTTAACGCCCATTACAAAGAATGTTTTAGTGTTACAACAAAGCAGGTTTTTGTAACGTGTTAACAAAACGCCCGTTACAAATACTTCATTTGTAACGATTCGTTATATGGCCCGTTACAAATAAGGCGTTACAAATAGGAATTTCTCCACTAGTGATAGTTTTTCTAGGAACAAGCACTTCAATTTCCGGGGTTTTCATACCCTGAGCCTCAAGATTAGTAGGAGGCTCACTATCACACTTGTTAAAAAGTGTCCTTGTAACACCCTGGAATTTCCTAACTTCCTTCTCTAGATTTTTCGGAAAACATATTATAATTAATATAAAATAGTAATTATTAAAACTACTAAATAACTAGGAAAAACCAAAGCATTACCGCCACTGTGATAACGGCTAAGGTATTTATCAAAGTACTACATCGGAAGTCTTTAAAAATCAACACCAATTAATCTCGAACTCAAAAATAATCTCAAAACTAAAATCAAGCTGAAACCAAAAGAAAATGAACTTAAACTTTATTACACTTCGGAACCATAATAATGGCCCTTCAAAACCAAAAACTTTAAATTTCGGAAATAAAAATAACATCAAATAATAGTTAACTAAATCCAAAAGCAAATAAACTAAGAAGCTACGAAGACTACAAAGCAAATAAACTAAGAAGCTACAAAGATTACAAAGCAAATAATAGCTTTTCTTATATATTCTAGACAACTACTCGCCAACATGTGGGTCATCGTAAGGCCAAGTCCAAGGCAAAGCCTTGCACACAAAATAAACCGTCAGCAAAGCTGAGTACATAACTACTAAAGACTATGCAGCATGATTAAAATAAAATAAAAGTGCAGCATACATACATCTTACCGTTGACAACTCTTCACCTGTACATAGACACAACTTACACAAATTAATTATTATTATTGAACTTTGGATTTCGCATCGAACGGGTTTCCTTTCCTTTAAAATTGCCCTATTGGGCACCAACTTGGGAGCAACTCCAAGAAGGTATTACCTAAGTCACATAAAGTGACGGAATTCAAGCGCATTAAAAATATAAAAGAGTACAAGTCTTGTATCCCAATTAGAAGTCATAGATCATTGTTCCATACGACGCCCCCCATTGTTCATACTCAAGGTATATACGTTCCAAGAGTTTTGGTGCGAATCCTCTTTCACTTTACGTGATTAACCGGTTTAACAATATGATGACTCACATACAACATCACATAAAAGCATGCATAAAACCAAACAAGCCATATTAATTATCTTTGATTTAAAGTGATTCTAAAAAATAATCTTGTGTGTACTTTAATATTAAACTAAACTTCCTTTATCACACATTAACTGTGAGTGGCTAACTATTTACCTTTTTCCTTGATTACACATTAAACTGTGAGTGGCCGCATGTATGTAAATATTTGCTCATTAACATCTATTAATTATGTGAATAAATATTCACAAACTACCTTTCTTGTTGATTAAGTAACTAATCAACTTAAATAACTTCTTTTCTTCTTCAATAAACTATTGGCCAACTTTCAATTAATTATAACATTCCAATGTAATCTTGAATAATCTATATTACTATAGGTGTGGAATGCCAAAACAATATAGATCATGCTTCTCATACTTTCATAAACTTGTCATGCATGTCAATTCACAATCAAGTCAAGCAACATCAACATATCATATAAGATCAACCAAGCATGAGTTCTATTTCTATGTTTGCCTTTAGTACTTATGTACCTTGTGTTGTAGTGGTGATCCGCCACAACTTCTAGAAGTCACCTAACTCGAAGTCTCCTACATAGAGAAAACCGAATCTAAATTAAAACCTTGTAGACTAAGTTTTACAACACCTCTAAACTAACTTTCTACATTAGAAACTTGTCCAAAACATTCCCTATATGATCACTACTCAATTCCATACTTTATTTTAAATTTTCCATTGCAAAATATTTGTTTTTCGGTAATTTTCCAAAAATGGCAGCTTTGTAAAATTCCTCAAAAATACTTTAAAACCTTTTTAAATATAATATTTTGATCATAAAACACTATAGTCATGTCCTAAGATCAATATACAATAAATGCATTAAAAATGATGATAACTTACTATGTCACATGCTACTATTTTTATTGGGCACTGTAGGGGCCCTGGATTTTAGGCTCCCAAATTTTTTTAGTCACCTTTCCCAAACCGTCCATAGGTCGAGTTAAACCTAAAAAAGTGGCTTAAGGAAAGGTGAAATGGACATTTTTAGAAGTATTTCGCAAAAAAACAGGAGCGCAAGAATTTCAGTCGCGCTAGCATGGTAGCGTCACAAACTTTATCATGCTGACATTGCAGTGTAGCAAAGTTTGTCACGCTGCAGCAGTAGCGCTGCAAACTTTGTGACAGTGCGACGTTAGCATAACAAAGTTTGTCGCGCTACGCCATTTTAGTGTTTTTTTTTTTTTAAATTTTAATTATCTTTTTTCAAGTGAGATAATATCAACTAATACGGAAGATGCTAGTAAGGAGTCGTCAATGAGTTTTAGGAATCAAACTCATAAACCGTGTATTTAGCTTGATTACGAATGGGGCACGGATACGGGACAATAATCTAAATTTCACAAATAACCCTTTCAATCCCATGGGGATGACTCCAAGTTATGATCTTACGAACCAAAAGTTGGCTTCGGGGGTGAAGGTACTAATATGACAGAGTTCGTTATATTAGCCCATAGGCGGCCATTACTAGTTTTCTCACAATTATACACAAGTTATATAAAGAACCACAAAATAGTAATTTACAACCTAACACAAAATTACTATTATTATGGTGAAATCAAATAAAACTAATTAATTTAGTCAAATCGTCATTAAGATTAATTCTAGGTTCCTAGTATGATACCATTTGTCCAAAAATTATCTTAGTTTAATGTGATAAATTAAGTCCTTTAACAAAAACATTGTGAAAAATTGAAATAAATATACAAATAAAAAAATACAACAATCAATACATAAAGTTTAATTTAAGACTCTCAGAAATCTTACACTTCTCGCTTGATTACTGTTTCTTCGAGTATTAATTTGGACAAAGTTTCGAATTTAATTCGTAATAACAAGAAATTAACCCACTTTATTAGAAATAAAATAAAAAAAAATTTGATGGAGAAAAGTTAAAGTGTAAAGAGGAAAGGAGAAAAAAGAGAGAGAAAGTAGGTTTAGGAGAATGAGAGAATGTCGGTTTTGTTAGTGTGAGAATGGGTAGAAAAAATCAAGAAAGTCAAGAGGATCGTTTTAGAGGAGAAAAAAAGGGTATTTATAAGAAAAATGTGTAGCGCGACAGGTTTTATCATGCTGGCAGGTAGTGTTACAAGTTTAGTGACGCTAACCAGCTAACGTGACACAAGCTGTCACGCTGCGCAGCTAGCGCTGGCTTGCTTGCCACGCTGCTTCGTCAGCGCGACTTGCTGAGTCGCGCTATGCTAAAACTCTGTTTTTTTATTTATTTTTTTTAAATCAAACATTGGGCTTATAAAAAAATCCAATTATATAAATGGGCTTTTTTCTAAAAAAATATTTTGTAATTTAAGAAAAATAGTAAAATTAAGTCCAATAACATCAATTGTCCAATAAACTAGAGAAGTGGGTTTTATTATTCGTCATGGAGTCTTACCACGTGACTGGGGACTAAATCAGGTGTCTACAGTTAGCCCCCACTTTGATTGAGTTTAAGTAAGACGAAAATCAAAGTATGCTCGAATCGCTTTTCGAGACTTCCATATTCGGAACCGAGGGCTCCTTATTAACCAATGGGCGTATCAAGATTTTAGAAAGCAATAGCTTCCAAAACTTAAAAAACTTTTTTGTTTTCGAAAATTGGAATAGTTATTTTCTAATTAAACAACTTTCTTACTTTAAAATCGACATATAGAAATAAGGTTTAATAAATTCGTTTATTTATTAAAACATTTTAAATTCAATTTTAAAAGCAAAAGTAATAAATTAGTCTATTTCTTACTAATCTAGCAAATTCGCTTATTTACTAAAATATCTGAACACCACTACAACATAAATGACATTAGGTGAATTTTTAAGTTCTAAACTTTGATATTATGATCATAGATTATTATTGGGTGAATTTATGATGATGTTATTAAGCTTAGATTGATTTCTAAGGGTTTTAAACTTAATTTATAAAGCTGTCCAAATTTTGTAATCATGAATTTGAGTTGAATAAATACTATGAGCATGTTTTGGCATATGAAAAATTGTTCTAAAGCCTAGATTGATTTCATAAATATGTTAGTAGATTGTAGAAGTGTTTTGGCATGAAATTATGATGTTTTTATAAGTTTTTCATGATTTTAAGGTTTATAAATAAATCCGAAATTTTAATGAAAACAAGTTAAATTAAGTTTTAAGTGTCCAAATTGTACTAGTATGATCACACATCAATTCTATATTGATATATATAAATTTTAGTACGTTTTATGAAGTTTAAAAGTGGTTTTAAGCATGTTTACCATGCTGTCCAGATTTTATAAATTAATTAATTAGGCTTTTAAAGTATGTAATTAGCATAAAATTATCATATAAGTTAAGTAATACATTGTATGATCGATTTGTGTTGTTTTCGGAAGTTTTCAAGGAGTTTTGATAAATTTAGATTGCTGTCCACTTTTCTAAAGTGGCATAAAAATGTTATTAAGGATTTATAAAGCATAAATAAGTCCCGAAAACTAAGTAGAATTGCAATAGAAATGAAAAGTGAAGTATGGAATTGAATAGAGACCATATAAGGAAGTTTTGGACAAAGTTTCCAATATAGAAGTTAGTTATAGTTGTTGCAGAATTTAGTCAACAAGGTTTTAATTTAGTTTCGGTTTTTCCTTATGTAGGAGACTTTAAACTAGTCCACTTCTAGAAGTTGTGGCGGAGCACAGTTATTTTACAAGGTATGTAAGTACTAATGACAAACACAAGAGTTAGAATGCATGCTTGAACAATTCTTGATTACATGAAATCTTATATACTTGTTTTAAATCATGAACTTATGTGCATGGAAAGTTTGTTAGTAGCATGTTCTTAAAGTATGATGGCATTCCATGTTAATTAGAAGGTTGAATTTTTATAAGCTTGAATTGGAATGTTATGATCAAATTGTTTTGGCCAATAATTTATTGATCAAGGAAGAAAGTTATTTTTAAGTTGGTTAGTTACTTAATCTACAAGAAAGATAGTTGTGAATTTTTATTCACATAACTAAAAGAAGTTATGAGAAATTATTTTTAGACATGCTGCCACTCACAGTTTAATGTGTGGTCAAGAAGAAAGCAAGTTATTAGCCACTCACACTTAATGTGTGGTGCAGGATGTTGTTATGTGATCTGATGCATGTCATTATGTGATGTTGCATGGGAGTCATAGCATTGGTAAACCTGTTAAATCACCTAAAGTGTAAGAGGACTTGCATCCAAACTCTTGGAACGTATATACCTTGAGTATGAGGAATGGGGGGAGTCATATGGAACAATGATCTATGACTTCTAATTGGAGTACAAGACATTGTACTCTTTTCTATTTTTAATGCGCTGGATATCTGTCACTTTATGTGACATAGTAAAACCTTCTTGGAGTTTCTCCCAAGTTGGTGCCCAATAGGGCGATGATTTTTAAGGAGGAAACCCGTTCGATGCAGGATCCATAATTTTAAATATAATAAGTAAAATAATTGAGTCCATGTACAGGAAAAAGGTTGTCAAAGGTAAGTTGAGTGCATGTTTTATTTCTTATTGTTATTGCATAATCTTTAGTAGTTATGTACTAAGCTTTGCTGACTGTTTGTTTTGTGTGCATGGCTTTGTCTTGGACTTGGCCCTACGATAACCCACTTGTGGTGAGTAGTTGTCTAGTAAAAGGGAAGTTGCAGGTACAAGTGGGCATAAGTCATTTCATGATGAGATGGAGTGAGAGCGCTTGCTGTGTTTTGTAGCTTTGCTTTATTTTAAATGCTTATGAAGACTAACATTTATTGTGGATGTCATCTGTTTTCAAAGACCTTTAATTTTTGTTTTGGTTTGGTTTTTAAGGGCCATTAATGAGGTTCAGAAGTGTAAAATGTTTAAAGTTGGTTTTTAATTATTTGAAGTTGTTTGAAGTTTAGTTTTAAATTGTTTTGGTTTGAGACTTCCGCTGTAGTACTTTAATAATCGCCTTAGCCGTTATCACGGTGGCGGTAATACTTATTAATTTAACATGTTTTTCGGAAAAAAAATGAGAAGTAGGAAGTTAGGAAAATCCAGGGTGTTACAAAGTGGTATCACAGCTTATGTTTTGAAATAAAATGAATTTTATTTTGGGGGTACCCTAAGTTTTATTTTCGGAAAGAGGAATTTCTTAAATTGAAAACTTTTTGAAAATGGAATTTTTCTGAAAATAGTGATTTCCGAAAATGGAAAGTTTTGAAAAATAAATTATGTGTGCAGGTATGCAAGGAATTCAGGCATGTATTATGTGTTATTGCTTTAATACCATGTGGTAAGCTTGGGTAGGAAATTTGGGCATGTAGGATAGACTTTGTTTCTGTTCTTTCATGCATTAAAGTTTATGTTTAAGGTGTGCTTATGTGAATAGTTGGGTGTAAAGATAATTGTATGTTAGCCACAAGACCTCTTTTTGTAGAACTGTTAATTTGTTTTATTTTGTTTTGTTTGGGATGGATGGACCATTAGTTTTAAGTCTTGTGCAGGATGGTACATAGTATGCCTAGTAAATATACTCAAATAGGGACATTGGAGAAGAAAGACTATGAAAGTCCGCCTCAATACATCTAGAAGATACGGTTCTACTGTTGGTACATGAGTACTGTGTTAAAGTTACCACAATGGGATCAGCCTGACCATGTAGCAGCCTTGATTGTTAGGTGTTTACCCAACCGTTCACCCTACTTAGAAATTAAGGCGAAGTTTAGTGTTTTCCATTTTCTTGGATTTCTTCCAAACTATTCTAAGTATAAGGATGTTGTTGGCCAGTGGGGTTGTGATTGGAGGTTCTTGGAGGGGTATATTTCTAGGAAGGAACACGAGTACCTACAAATAAATGCAAATAAGGAGACCCTGCCCTCACCGAGCCCAGTGGGTAGCCGAGGAAGTGAAGACCAAATGATAGAGGAGACTCCTACAGGTTCGAAGACTGGTGAATCAAAGGATAATTCGTGTTATGAAAATGAGGACCCAGATCCAGTAATCCCGGTATATGTTAACTTGGTAACCGGATCTGTAGAAGAGAAAGAAGAATCAGATCCTGAGGAAGACATAGATGGAGAAGGAGAAGAAACAGATGAAGAAATGGAGGATGACACCAAGGATGACCCAGAGCTCGTACCAAGGAAATATGTCATGTCAAGAGACAAGAAGGATAATGTTAATATGTAGAGACTTTGTTTAGATATAGTTAGCTATTGATGTCTAATGCTTCTTATATCTAGTTGAATAGTTTAAGTTATTGTTTACCTTAGTTTGAATAAGTGGCAGTGAGCCATAAGAAGTAATGAGAAAAGTTGAGTAATAAAATTATTTTATGAATTAAAGCCTCAAGTAGAATAGAACCAAGGGAATTATTTTTGTTTCTTATGCGCTTTAATGGTTGTGTAAACAATCAAGACAAAGTGAATCATTCACTCTAAAAGAATAAAACTTCTTTTATGAGATGAAATGAGAAAGTGTTTTATGATTTAAGTCTATGTGTCCTAAGTTACAGTTAGACTTAATTTAATACAAAGGTCTTTTCCTCTATAGGAGAAATAGAATGGCTGAACGTAACAACAATCAGCTGAATGAAGTAGTGAGGCAATTAGCTACTGTAGCTAAACACTTAGCTGCTTGAGGAAATGGAAATGGTAGTGACCCTGCTGGGGAACTCTTCAAGAAAATTTCTCAAAGCAAGCCACCCACTTACCAAGGAGAGCACAATCCAACTGTTTTAGAGGGATGTTTGAGAGAGTTTAATATATTGTTTGGGGCAGTTGAGTGTCCAGAGGAGCTTAAGGTGAACCATGTTGTGTACTATCTTAGAGGAGAAGCTGATTTATGGTGGTCACAAAATGAAGCTGTAATAAGGGCTTTACCAGGGTTTAATTGGGAAATGTTTCAGGAGAAGATTCGTAATAAGTTCTACCCTGTGTTTCTTCATAAACAGAAGGCTGAGGAGTTTCTAGAACTTAAGATGGGGAGTATGTCTGTTACTGACTACTACTCTAAGTTTATAGATTTTTCTAGGTTTGCTCCTGAGGCTGCAACAAATGAGAGGTTGAAGGCTAGTCGTTTTGAGAGAGGGTTACCCTTAGATTTACAGTCACAACTAGCTGGACAGATCTTTGAATCCTTAGATGATTTATATGGTAGAGCTGCACACTTGTATGCCATAGACCAAAAGAAGAAGGAGGTATAGAAGGAAAGTGAGACGAGGGAGAAAAGGAAGGATGGTGGAGGAAACTTCAACCAACAAGGGAATCATGGTGGATACAAGAGACCTCGATTCAACAATAACTTCTAGGGTAATAGAGGAAACTTTGGGAAGCCTAATTCTGGAAATGGAAATAGGACTCAGGTGGCTAGTCAAGGAGGGCGTGTGTACTTTTGCAAGAAGTGTCCCAACAACCATCCAGGGAAGGACTGTGCAGGGAACCCAATGACTTGTCGGTTGTGTAATAAACTTGGACACCGTGAGTATGAGTGCTTCTCTGAGAACAAAGGAAAGGAGGGACATAATTCTCAAACTAGGGGGAATTCAGCTGGGGGACAACAAAAGGGTTTCTAAGGAAATATGGGAGGAAAGGTGACATCTCAAGCCGAAAGTAGGAATGGGAGTGGGAATGGAGGAGGACAGACTAAGACCTCAAACACCGGAAAGCTGAATGTGATGGCTCGAAGTGAAGCGGATGCTAATAAAGATGTGATCACTGGTATACTTTTTCTATTCATTCTCAACCTGTTAAAGTTTTGTTTGATTTTGGTGCAACGTACTCTTTTGTTTCCACTAAACTCCTAGAAAAGTTAAAACTTGTGTTGGGAAAAGTAGATGTCGTAGATATGTCAATAGTGTTACCCTCAGGACAAGAAGTGCAATGTTCAAGGAGATTTCAAGATGTTGCTATTGTAATTGAGGGAGTGGAGTTTAAGGCTAACCTAATCGAGTTTGATTTAGGTGACTTAGAAGTGATCCTAGGGATGGATTGGTTGAGTAAACATAAGGCTGTGATTCAATGTGAACCACAAAAGATCTCGTTGATGAATAAGGGTAAGAAGTTGAGCTATTGGAGGGCAAAAAGACCGAAACACAACAAAATAGTGTCAGTAATGAGGTTTTCTAGGTTTGTGAAGAAAGGTTTTCCAATCTACCTTTGTAGTGTGAGAGATGTGGATCATGTTGAGACTGGTAAACTTGAGGATATTGAAGTAGTGAGGGACTTTCTTGATGTGTTTCCAAAGGAGATCCCGGGAATGCCACTTAAGCGGGAGATTGACTTTACTATAGACTTAGTCCGAGGAACTTCACCTATTCTAAAGCACCCTATAGGATGGCACCTGTAGAAATGAGTGAGTTAAAGGAGCAGTTGCAGGATTTGTTGGAAATGGGCTACATTAGGCCTAGTGCTTCACCTTGGGGAGCACCAGTATTGTTTGTGAAGAAGAAAGATGGGAGTTTGAGGTTATGTATTGACTATAGGGAGCTGAATAAGGTGACGATCAAGAATAAGTATCCATTACCGAGAATTGATGACTTGTTTGACCAATTGGAAGGAGCTAGTGTGTTTTCGAAAATTGACTTGAGGTCAGAATACCATCAATTGAGGATTGCTAATAAGGACATACCGAAAACTGCTTTTCGCACTAGGTATGAACACTATGAATTCACTGTTATGTCTTTTGGGTTAACCAATGCGCCAACAATATTTATGGATTTAATGAATAGAATCTTCCAACGGTTTTTGGATAACTTTGTGGTCGTTTTCATTGATGACATCTTGGTGTATTCTAAGAGTAAGGAAGAACATGTGGAACATTTGAGGACAATCTTGATGACCTTAAGGGAAAATGAGTTATATGCTAAGTTCCCAAAATGTGAATTCTGGTTGGAGAAAGTAGCATTCTTGGGGTATATTGTGTCTAAAGAGGGAGTTGAATTGAAGTAGATCCAGTCAAAATTGAAGTAGTTAAGGAGTGGCCTACACCGAAGAATGTAACGGATGTACGGAGTTTCTTAGGGTTAGCAGGTCACTATAGGAGGTTTGTGAAGGACTTTTCGAGGATTGCTAAACCCATGAGTTTGTTAATCAAGAAAGACTGTAAATTTGAGTGGAGTAATAAGTGCGAAGAGGCATTTCAGACCTTAAAAGAGCGTTTGACTACAGCTCTAGTGCTGACCTTGCCAGATGGGAGTGACTCTTATGATGTGTATAGTGATGCTTCTAAAAATGGTTTGGGATGTTTATTAATGCAAAATAGAAAAGTGATAGCTTATGCTTCAAGGCAATTGAAACCATATGAGGTTAACTACCCTACTCATGATCTAAAGTTAGCAGCAATAGTGTTTGCCTTGAAAATATGGAGGCATTATTTGTATGGTGTGAAATGTAGGATATACACATACCACAAGAGTTTAAAGTACTTTTTCACACAAAAGGATTTAAATCTGAGACAAAGGAGATGGCTTGAGTTGATCAAGGATTATGACCTAGATATCCAATACCATGAAGGGAAAGCCAATGTGGTAGCCGATGCTCTAAGTCGTAAAACAACACATGGTGTGAATACCTTGGTGGTTGCTAATGAACTATGTAAGTACATAGAGAGTTTGAGTTTGGAGATAGTGAAGGAGGGAGAGTTGGAAGGAATTCTTTGTAATCTTAGTATCCAAACAACAATACTCGAGGAAATTAAGGAGAACCAGGAAGGAGATGTGAAACTGGATAGAATCAAGGAAAAGCTGAAAGCAGGAAAGCCTATGGATTTTAAGATTCATGAGGATGGAAGCTTAAGGTATAAGGGAAGGTGGTGTGTACCACAGAAATGTGAGGATTCGAAGCGAAGAATCATGGAGGAGGGTCATAATACCCCGTATTCAGTGCACCCTAGCAGCAATAAACTTTACAGGGATTTAAAGAGGATGTATTGGTGTCTAGGATGAAGAGAGAAGTAGCTGAATTTGTGAGTATATGTCTTACTTGTCAAAAGGTTAAATTTGAGCATAAGAGACCTCAAGGAGAAGTCAAACCACTTGATATACCAGGATGGAAATGGGATTGCATTTGTGACTTGCTTGCCAAAGTCTAAGAATCAGAATGATACCATATGGGTAGTGGTGGATAGACTTACTAAGTCAGCAGTGTTTATACCCATGAAAGAGACTTGGAAAATGGAACAACTTGCAAAGGCTTACATAAAACATGTTGTGAGGCTACATGGAGTTCCAAAGGATATCGTATCGGATAGGGATTCTAGGTTTCTTTCGAAATTCTGGAAAAGTGTCCAGGAGAACTTTGGCACAACCTTGAAGATGAGTACAACCTTCCATCTAGCAACTGATGGACAAACAGAGAGAACCATACAAATCCTAGAGGACATGCTAAGGGCTTGTGTAATGGACTTTCAAGGGAATTGGGAGGATCACTTGGATCTCATTGAGTTTTCATACAGCAATAGTTACCATGCAAGTATTGGCATGGCAGCATTTAAGGCTTTGTATGGAAGGAAGTGTAGGAGCCCTTTGTGTTGGAACAACATAAGTGAGATAGTGATTCTAGGACCTCAATTAATAGAGGAGACCACCGAGAAAATTAGGGTAATACAAGCAAAGATTCAAGCAGCACAAGATAGAAAAAAATCCTATGTGGATCAAAAACGCTAAGAAGTTGTGTTTGAAATTGGCAATAAGGTGTTACTTAAGGTATCACCAACGAAAGGAGTAATGAGGTTTGTAAAGAAAGGGAAGTTGAGCCCAAAGCACATAGGACCCTATGAGATCTTGCAAAGGGTTGTAAAGATAGCGTATAAGCTAGCACTACCAATGGAATTGAGCAAAGTTCACAATGTTTTTCCACTACAAGAAATCGGCAAAATAGCGATGGATTTTTGCGACGGAATTTTGCTTGTTTGCGACGGAAATATCCGTCACAAAAAAGTGACAAACCAAATCAAATGACCAATTGATTTTTGCGACGGAATTTCGTATTTGTGACGGAATAAGACCTCGCAAATTTGCGACGGAATTAATTCCGTCGCAAAAACCGACAAACCCTTTTATTATTTTGTCGTGAAAAAATTCCCTCACAAAAGCCCTTCTCCCTTCTTCTAATTTGCGACCAAAAACCCTTCTCCTTCCAAACTCGTCGTCTTTTTGCCAGCTCTGAATCTCTCACTTTCATTTTCTCAATTCGCCATCTCTGAATCTCTCAAGCAGTCTCGCCTCACTTTCAAAATCGTGAAAAGCATAAAGACAAAAGTTTAGGGTTAATCTCAATCCAACAGCTATCAAATCCTCCATGTCCTCGATTCTCCTTTCAACAGCTCCTCAAACACCTAAGGTACCGAATCTTTTCTTTTTTTTTTTTTCGATTTTTTGTTTGTTTGTTATTGATTTTGATTGAATTTGTTCGATCTGCTTTGATTTCTTTAGATTTGAGTGTTTTTGAATTAAACGATTGTTTTTTCATCGATGATTTTCGGTGAACGATTTGATTTTTGCGATTAGATCTGATGATTTAGGGTTTATAATTTTATTGTATGATTTTTGTATATTAAATCGATATATGCTGACTTTGTTTTATTGAATCTTTTTTTGGTTGCTAAAGTGTTCAGTTCATTGTATTGTTTTGTCTACAATCATCAGGATCCAAAAGAGGCGCATGCAAGAAGAGGAGGTAACATTTCTTGATTCTACTGCCAGCATTTAAATATAATCTTCGAAACGTTGACAACGATTATCCTTTTTTTATTAATCAGCTCCATGGACATTTGACCCGGAAAGTTTACTTAAATGTCTACAGACTTTGAAAAGTCAGGTAGCTTCTGCCACTAGTGATTTAGATCATATTTCTTTATTTACAATAAAAGTTACTGAGATTGGGGACGCTACTAAAATTGGTTTTTCTTGTTAGTGTCTTTGTGCTCAAATCTAAATTCTGATACAGTCTTAATTCTCAGGGATCTTAATTCTGATACAATCATTTGACCATGGGGTAGGAGATCCTATTGAAGACGACATCTTTGTCTCCCTCCAGTGCGTTGATACTTTTTATAATGGTTTATTGATGTTACATGTGTTCTATTGACTGTCACCATTTAAATCTTGATATTTGAGCCCCCAGATTAATATGCATTAATAAAGACATGAGAATGAAAGTGAAAGGAAAAAAAACAAGTTAAAAGATGCTTCCTCATGAATCAAACCCTGGGCCGTGCTATAAACATCTAATGCTTCGACCATTGAATTACTCCTACTTTGTTGTTCAATTATGCAGATAATAACTATTTAGCACAATTCACACTGGCCCCCGGGAGAATGCCCTGCTTGATTCTTGAATACTTGAATACTTGTCAAAGAAGTTGTTTTGTTGATTGTTTTATGATCTTTGATCGAAAATCAGACTTTAATATTGTTAAAGATCGTTATGTTTTTTATTCTTGTAAATAATTGGGCGTTTGTTTGTATATATCGTTTGTTTGTATTCTATGAACGATTTAATGTTGAAGATTTCGATTGAAGATGTCTTGAGGGCTGTTCAACTCAAATCTTTTGATTAGCGGGTTCTTAATCTTCTTTTGTATCAATTGCGGGGAGAAGAGGTATTTCTTTCCTTTGCTTCTTCAGGGTGTCAACCCATGTAAATTAAACATGACCTGCTTTGGATCAAAGAATTTTTCTTTTTGCCTTTAGGGCTCTTGAGCATATTATGATATTATCATGGGTGTTTTAGATTTCACCTCTCACCAGTCACTACCAAAATATCATTAAGCGTTTGTAAGGTTTTGCCTATAAAATCTTTTTGCCTTTTGCATCCTCGTGGGATTGCTAATGTGGTTTATTAATATATTTTTGTAATTCCTTCTAGTTTTTGGGTGTATGAGTTGTTCTGGCCAGTTAACCACCTATTCCTTCTTCATACTCTCCTACCACCAAGGTCTTGTCGTGTTTTTGCCTTTAGGTCAAGTTTATGCTGCAACAGCGGGNGATGTAATTCAAACCTATGTTTTTTGGAATGGACATGAACCTCAAAAAGGAAAAGTAATCATTTTTTCTCACATTTTATTTCATTTTTTATTGTTTTTAGCTTAATTTTTTTTGTCTACTTCTTTTTGCCTTTTTTAGTTGTATATTGCCTTTTTTAGGGGGTTTCTTGTTTGGCTGAAGTATGTTCCTGGTATCAGTTTTAGAACTGATAATGGACCTTTCAATGTTAGATAATCACCCTTTTTCACTCATTGTGTTATTGATTGTTTAGTTACTTTGGTTTGATTGTATTAGTTTTTTGTATAAAGGCTGAAATGCAAAGATTCACTGAGAAGATTGTGAACATGATGAAAGCAGAAAGGTTATTTGAGACACAAGGTGGTCCAATTATCATGTCTCAGGTACATGTTATGGCCTTGATTTGGAATGCATGAACTTAGTTTAGTTGAATCATGCTTGAGGTTTATTCTTCGGACACCGATTGTCATTGGCATATTGAAAATGAATATGGGCCAATGGAGCATGAACTTGGCGCTCCCGGTAAAGCTTACACTGATGGGGCAGCCAAAATGGCTTTGGGATTGAAAACTAGAGTTCCATGGGTCATGTACAAGCAAGATGATGCTCCAGACCCAGTTGTAAGAACTTTGGAAACTTATTATACTTTGGATGAATCTTTTGCTCATACAAGATTTCTATGTTGATACCTCTGAATTAAGATTTACTGCCACTGTTAGTTGCTACTTCACTGGTGTAGTGTTGTAGTTTTTTCCTTGTGTCACTTCATTTGTCCATATATGTCACTTTCTTTTATTCGACATAGTGAAGATTGGGGAAGTGCTTAAGTCTTGTTGCTGCTTTGGTGGTGCATGGTGGAGGTTTAGGTGTGTTTTATGTTTGGTTGGCTGATTGAGGGGAATCATTATGCTCATAGACTTTTTTGGTTTTATTTGTTTCCTTTGTTTAGGGATGTTTTTGGTGATTTTTGTATAGTTTAGTTTTTTGGGTCTACTTTGTGCAAAACTGAGTTAGTTTTGCTTAAGTAGATCTTAGGATGTAATTATTCTCCCTTTTGTTAATAAAACTGCTTACATTTTTACAAAAAAAAAAAATAATTTATTATTGCTATTCATCAATTTAATATAGTATTTGTTATAATAATTTTATTTTCTTTTTCTTTTCAAAAATCGCTATTAGTATCGTTTTTCGAAAATAAACAATACTATTAGCTATTTTTTTATATTTAAAAAAACACTATTAGTATCGTTTTTGTAAAAAAAACGATACTAATAGACTGTCTATTTGTATCGTTTTTGTAAAACGATACAAATAGGTCATAAAAAATGATACTAATAAGCTAGTTTTCTACTAGTGTTTTCGTTGCAAATTTGCGAGGGAATTTTCCGTCGCAAACTTCAACAGTTTCGTCGCAAATGTTTTGCGACGGAATTTCGGTGGCAAATTTGGAAATTTGCGACAAAAATTTTAGCGACGGACTTTTTCATTTTTGCGATAGAATTTGTCCGTCGCAAAATCGTTGTTATCTTGTAGTGTTCATGTTTCTCAACTAAGGAAGTATGTGCCAGACGAGTCACATGTGTTACAACCTAAAGCAATAGAGTTAGACCAAAGTTTAACCTATGAAGAGAGGCCAATTAAAATCCTAGACCATAAGGTCAGAGATACTCGTAGAAAGAATGTCAAAATAGTGAAGGTGTTGTGGTCTAACCAAGAAGCCGAAAAAGCTACTTGGGAAGCTGAAGGTTTGATGAGAGAAAAGTTCCCAGAGCTCTTTCAGGTTAGTAGTAGAGTTACGGGGACGTAACTCGATTCTTAAGGGGGGGTAGAAAGCGACCTGTTTTTCGCGCGTTTTTACCCTCAATTTTTGCAATTTTTTATGAGTTTCTATGACTTTTAAGTAAGAAGTTTTATGTTTGTCTAATAAAGGTTGTCAAGTAAGTGTCTAAAGTCTACAACAACATGGTGTTTCAGTAAGAAAGTATGAAGTAAAAGTAGTCTCTATTCAAATTCCATACACTAATTTACACAAAGTTTCGGGACGAAACTTCTTTTAAGGGGGGTCGACTGTAATACCCCACATTTTCACGTATTTAAACAAAGTATTTTTGTATTTTATGCGTATAATTTTTGTATTTTGTTAGTATGATTTTAATATTTTTATTTGAAAAATTATGTTCAATAGGAATATTAAATAAAAAGAAATAATAATGTCAAAGAGGTTTTAATTAAAAATAATTATTTGTGCTTATAAATAATATTTTATAAAATATTTTAAAAGCTTCTAAAAATAGATTTCAAAGGTTTCCTACTTTATTTAGGAGTATTTATGGGCCTCACCAAAAATCCTACTTTGGGGCCTATAAATACCCTATAATAGGGGTGAAAGTAATTCGGATTAAAACCGATCACCGAACCAAACCAAACCATTTTGGAAATTTGGATCGGACTTTTTTGTAATTTGGACCGGTTTGGATTGTAAATTCTTTATTTTTCGGTTTTCGGTTTGGACTCGGACTTGACCCCTCGGTAAACCGTACACCGAACTTTAGACCGAATAGTAATAAACCTTTAAGTCCTTAATGGCATTAAGCCTACTACTTGTTAAGTAGTTATGTCTAAAACAACAAAAGCTAGCAAAATCCTAAAATTCTCTATAATTCTTTTTCAAAGTGTGTGTAGTATTTGATTTAGTGAGTTATTGGATAGTACTACAGATTATTGCTGCAAATATATTAAGCAGGAATTGTTCTACAAAAAAAATATCTTTAAAATTCGGATTGGATTGGATCCAAAATCGTAAGACCGAATTTAGGTGGATTGGACTGAAATTCAATATGGATTGGATTGGTCTCAAATTTCAAAGACCGAAAATATATGGTTTGGATTTGGATTGGGCAATAATCCAAACCATAGACCGAACTTTCACTCCTACCCTATAAAACCTAAAATTTTAGACTTTTCATGATCATACTAGTCATTAGGATTCCAAAAATCTAGAGGGAAAAATAGAGGAAAATAAAAAGGGGGATGCATATTTCTGAAAAAAAAAAAAAATTGTTGTTCATTAATTTGAAAAAAAAAGAGAATTTTGGTTGCCTCGGGATCCGTGCACCGCCGGACCCCACCGCGCGCCACCCATCCGGCCACTGCTACACATCCTCCCCGGTTTGGTATTTTTTTCGAACATTTTATAACTGAAAAAAAATTCTCCTTCTTTCTTTTGATTCAATCTTGCAAATTCATGTTCATAATTATGTTTAATCATGTTTTCATAAGTTTAATCATGTTTTGATATAAGTATGAATTGTTTAAAGGCATGAATTAATTTTGTTGTTCATGAAATTATAGATTAGGGTATGAAAATTTTATGAAGTTATGATTTTATGAATTTTTATGTTCTAAACTTTGATATTATGATCATAGATTATTATTGGGTGAATATATGATGATGTTATTAAGTTTAGATTGATTTTTAAGGGTTTTAAACTTAATTTATAAAGCTGTCCAAATTTTATAATCATGAATTTGAGTTGAATAAATACTATATATGAACATGTTTTAGCATATGAAAAATTGTTCTAAAGCCTAGATTGATTTCATAAATATGTTAGTAAATTGTAGAAGTGTTTTGGCATGAAATTATGATGTTTTTATAAGTTTTTCATGATTTTAAAGTTTATAAATAAATCTGAAATTTTAATGAAAACAAGTTAAATTAAGTTTTAAGTGTCCAAATTGTACTAGTATGATCGCACATCAATTCTATATTGATATATATAAATTTTAGTATGTTCAAGTTTAAAAGTGGTTTTAAGCATGTTTAGCATGCTGTCCAGATTTTATAAATAATTAATTAGGCTTTTAAAGTATGTAATTAGCATAAATTGATCATATAAGTTAAGTAACACATTGTATGATCGATTTGTGTTGTTTTCGGAAGTTTTCAAGGAGTTTTGATAAATTTAGATTGTTGTCCGCTTTTCTAAAGTGGCATAAAAATGGTATTAAGGTTTTATAAAGCATAAATAAGTCCCGAAAACTAAGTAGTATTGCAATAGAAAAGAAAAGTGAAGTATGGAATTGAATAGAGACCATATAAGGAAGTTTTGGACAAAGTTTCCAATATAGAAGTTAGTTATAGTTGTTGTAGAATTTAGTCAACAAGATTTTAATTTAGTTTCGGTTTTTCTTTATGTAGGAGACTTTGAACTAGTCCACTTCTAGAAGTTGTGGCAGAGCACAGTTATTTTACAAGGTACGTAAGTACTAACGACAAGCACAAGAGTTAGAATGCATGCTTGAACAATTCTTGATTACATGAAATCTAATATACTTGTTTTGAATCATGAATTTATGTGCATGGAAAGTTTGTTAGTAGCATGTTCTTAAAGTATGATGGCATTCCATGTTAATTAGAAGGTTGAATTTTTATAAGCTTGAATTGGAATGTTATGATCAGATTATTTTGGCCAATAATTTATTGATCAAGGAAGAAAGTTATTTTTAAGTTGGTTAGTTACTTAATCTACAAGAAAGATAGTTGTGAGTTTTTATTCACATAATTAAAAGAAGTTATGAGCAATTATTTTTAGACATGTTGCCACTCACAGTTTAATGTGTGGTCAAGAAGAAAGTAAGTTATTAGCCACTCACAGTTAATGTGTGGTACAGGAGGTTCAGTTTAATTAAAGGACACACATAAGATTAATTTGGAATCACCTTAAATTGAAGATAATTAAATTGGCTTATGTGATCTGATGCATGTCATTATGTGATGTTGCATGGGAGTCATAACATTGTTAAACCTGTTAAACAACGTAAAGTGTAAGAGGACTTGCATCAAAACTCTTGGAACGTATATACCCTTGAGTATGAACAACGGGAGGGAGTCGTATGGAACAATGATCTATGACTTCTAATTGGAGTACAAGACATTGTACTCTTTTCTATTTTCAATGCGCTGGATATCCGTCACTTTATGTGACATAGTAATACTTTCTTAGAGTTGCTCCCAAGTTGGTGTCCAATAGAGCGATGATTTTTAAGGAGGAAAACCGTTCGATGCAGTATCCATAATTTTAAATATAATAATTAAAATAATTGAGTCCATGTACAGGAAAAAGGTTGTCAAAGGTAAGTTGAGTGCATGTTTTATTTCTTATTGTTATTGCATAGTCTTTAGTAGTTATGTACTCAGCTTTGCTGACTGTTTGTTTTGTGTGCATGGCTTTGTCTTGGACTTGGCCCTACGATGACCCACTTGTGGTGAGTAGTTGTCTAGTAAAAGAGAAGTTACAGGTACAAGTGGGCATAAGTCATTTCATGTGGGATGTAGTGAGAGCGCTTGCTGTGTTTTGTAGCTTTGCTTTATTTTAATTGCTTATGAAGACTAACATTTATTGTGGATGTCATCTGTTTTCAAAGACCTTTAATATTTGTTTTGGTTTGGTTTTTAAGGGCCATTAATGTGGTTCCGAAGTGTAAAAAGTTTTAAAGTTGGTTTTTAATTTGAAGTTGTTTGAAGTTTAGTTTTAAATTGTTTTGATTGGTTTGAGACTTCCGCTGTAGTACTATGATAATTGCCTTAGCCGTTTTCACGGTGGCGGTAATACTTTGGTTTTTCCATATTTATAGTCTTAATAAATATAATACTTATTAATTTTAGCATGTTTTCCGGAAAAAAATGAGAAGTAGGAAGTTAGGAAAATCCAGGGTGTTACAGGCATCGACATTCTTGGCCCCTTTCCTCAAGCAACAGGCCAACGAAAATTTGTTCGAGTAGCAGTGGATTACTTTACCAAATAGGTTGAAGCAGAATCTCTCAGAAACATAACTACCAATGATGTAAAGGGGTTCATATGGAAGAATATCATCACTCGATATTCAATCCATCGTTTTTGACAACTGAAAACAGTTTGAGAATGGTCGCCTCAAAGAGTGGTTGGGCGATCAAGGGATACACGCCCACTTCGCACAGTGGGGCATCCTCAGGCGAATGGTCAAGTGGAATCTTTCAACAAAATTCTTTGCGCAGGAATCAAGAAAAAGCCGGAGGATGCAAAGGGGTTGTGGGTAGAGGAACTCCCTAATGTCTTATGATCTATAAAAACCACTGTCAAAAACTCAACCGGCGAGACTCCTTTCACCCTGGTATATGGAGCAGATGCAGTATTGCCAATAGAGATGCAAGATCCCACTTTAAGGGTGATGTTGTACGATGAAGACGCCAATTGGGAAATACTGAAATTACATTTAGATTATCTCCCAGAAGTCAGAGGAAATGCCATACTTCGCCAACAACTATACAAAATATGAATGAGTCGCGAGTTTAATAAGAAAGTCAAGATACGTCAACTTAAAAAAGGCAACCTAGTGTTGAGGAAGATGGAAACGGTTGGGCGAGCTAATTAACAAGGGAAATTAACTCCGAATTGGGAACGACCATACAAAATAGCAGAAGAAATTCATGATGGAACCTTCAAACTAGAAAGGTTAAATAGACATCGCCTCCCTCGAGCATGGAATGCTGACACACTCAGAAAATATCAAATATAAATGTAGCACTGAAACAATGTCTTAGAAAAATTTAAATGAAAAAGGAAAGGTTATTAGACATATCTAAAGTCATATCATAATGGCGTTTAAACGCTGAGGCAACCATATCATAAGACCTCAAATGGCGTTTAAACGCTGAGGCAACCATATCATAAGACCTCAAAAGGCGTTTAAACGCTGAAGTAATCATATAATAAGACCTCCAAAGGCATTTTAACGCTGAGGCAATCATATAATAAGACCTCAAAAGGCGTTTAAACGTTGAGGCAACCATATAAGACCTCAAAAGCCGTTTAAACGCTGAGGCAATCATATAATAAGACCTTGACGGTGTTTTAACGACGGGGCACTCCTAAGACCTCGAAAGGCGCTTAAAGTGAGACAGTCATAAGACCTCATTTGGCGGGGCAATCACATACTAAACATTTCCATAATTCCTAAGGCGTCATATGGAACATTATGATGGCGCCCTAATCTAATAAAATGAAAATATTTGACAAGGTGGTAGCTCAAACTTGTTAAGGTTTAGGGGCAATCAAGGTAGTTGATTTTTTACATTGTCTCTTAAAGAACGAGTAAAAATCAACCATATATTTTTTAAACCTTACCAAGTTTAGAGCTTTCTTTTGCATATAAGGCGTTAAAATTGGGGCAATCACTATAGGTGATTTTGCCTTTAACTCTTTTAAAGTCAAAATCATCCAAATAAGGGGAAACTTTAGCGCCCTCATATGGATAAGGTAGTTGATCAAAATATACCAAGTAAGTCAAAGCAGTAAATAATAAGAACGCCATAATGAGTCAAAAAAAGAATCATATTATTAAAATTTCTACAAAACTCTTTACAAAAAGTGATACTACAAAAGTACAAAATTACAAGGAGGATAAACTAAGATGAAGGGGGGATAGGGGCATCATTTGTTGGACTATCAGCTATAGACACAATCTCACTAGGAGGGGCACTCTACTCGCCTGGGGCTTTACTTTCAGCTTGATCATCAGGGCGATCGGACTCTTTTTTATCTTCTTCCTTGATGGAAATTGACTCAAAAGGAGAAGGAGGGTCATCCTTGTTACGCTTGGCCAGAAAGGCCCTGCTAACATAGTCTAACCGGCGGTAAAAGTAAAAATAGTCTACTTTCTCCTCACTATGGCGATAGAAAAGTTCCCATGCCTCCTTCACTAAATTTTTCATATCAATCAGCCCTTCATCATAGATGCCAATGGATTCCTCTTGAAGTTCGTTTATGCCAGTTTTCAAAGTATTGACTTGGCACTATAAATCTTTTTTGGCACGGGCGAGTTCTTGTTTCTCGCCAACAACTTTGTCATAAGCTGACTGTAGTTCAATGTGGCTCTTAAGTTGCTTCTCTAACTCTTCGTTAGCCTTTTGTAGTCTCGCCACCTTGGACTCAGCATCAGCAGCCCTCTTTGCCTCAGTCGCCAACTTTTCCTCAGCAACTTTCTTAGCTGGAACAACAGCAGTATGGGCGGCGTCAGAAGAACCCTTAGCCTTAAGCATACTTTTATAACTGCTAGTCATAACATCACAATAACCTTTCATCCTTAAGTGGGCGGCATCCTTATCTTGGCGCTCTTTTTCCCATTTGTTTTTCAACTCAGTAGCTTCGGCTGAAAGTTGGCGGCACTGCTGACTTGCCCAATTTGCAAAAACATCAAGATGAAACATAACCTAAAAGCAAAAAAAGGAGATTAGTAAGACAAACTAACATTTGTATAAACAAAGAGAGTAGTAAAGCAAGTTAAATATTCCTTACATTGGCAAAATCCATAAGGCATGGACCCAACAATCCATCACGGGCGCCCTTCAGGCCATCAGTATAGCCTTCTGAGGCGCATTCAAGCATGCCCACCAACATATTCCTCTTGTCTGTGGAGGTTAAGCGCACAGTTGGTGCACGCCCAGCCTCGGTAGTGGTGGGGGATTCCATGAAGAAATCCATAGCTGGGATTGCTGAACGGGCAACAAGAAAAACCGAGGCACGAGGATCTGTAGGTGATTAAATGATGGAGTCTGAAGATGACTGATAAGTACGTACAAAGTTTGGTCTAAAAGTATTACCAGATTGTTGGGCTTGCAGCATGGTGGCGGCTGACATATTGGCCTTCACCCGTTCAGACAATCCTGCCAGAACGCTGCCATCTAAGTCAGCGCCTGTAGGGGCTAATTGAGAAGGCCCAGCTTTGGGGGGCACCACGCCCTCCTTAAAAGAGGGAACTGGCCCAGATGTTGGAGTAGACGTGGTTTTGGAAGATGACCCCGCCAGTTTGGATGGAGGGAGAGTGTAGGGTTGTTGGGATTTGGTTTGTTGTTTGGATTGAGAGGGAGTGTTGGTTTGTTGAGGTGTGGTTTGTTTGGATTTTGGGGAAGATTTTGAGAGAGGTGTTGTGGATGAAGAAGGAGCAGCAGGGGCGGAACTGTGACCCGCCTTAGGTAAGGATGGCGATGGGGTGGTCACCTCGCCAAAAGAAGGTTTGATAGTAGGGGTTGCAGTCGCCTCCTTTGGCAAGGAAGGATGAGAAGAGGAAGGGGGTTTGGGCTTTGTCGCCACTTGTTTTATTGTTTTATGTTGGCCTGGAAGCACAGGAGAAGTGTGCTTCCTCTTTCCAAGGCTTGGTCCCCCAATTGGAGGGGAGTCTCCTTCTTACTCTTCTTAGGAGAAGGCGCAGGGGCAGTTTGCTTCCCCTTTGACTTCTCCACACCCCCAACAGAGGCCGAGGCGTCCAGCTTCCCCTTGCCTTTTCCCTCGCCGGCTGAAGAGGCAAGGGTGGCCGCTCTCTTTGACTCAGGCTCCTTAATAGACACGCCAGGTCGCTTTGGCTGGTGAGCCTCCATGTTGCCCGCCATATTCTCCTGAGAAAACCACCAAAGTAAGTAACATATATATATATATATGATAATATAATAATAATAATAATAATAATAATAATAATAATAATAATAATAATAATAATAATAATAATAATAATAATAACAATTTAATAAGTTAGTTAGGAGAAAGATGGCTCGGGTAAGTACCTTCTTTAGGGCAAGCTTCTTCTTCAGACTCATCATCTTCCGATGAGCCAATAACTCTTTCACAGCCTCCATAGCGTTCCCTTCGCCTTTGTCTTCTGGTTTTAGACACGCCATGACTTTTTCTAAAAAAAAAAAAGAGAAGAGCAAAAAAAAAAAGAAAAAAAAAAGAAAGAGAAAGGCTTGTAACAAGCACATGGTAATTTCTGAAGTGTCAGGTACCTTTTTCTAACTTGGCGCACAGACCGGTGGCGCAAAGAAAGAAGTAGTTATTTAGTAAGTGAGGAAGAGGCACCCAATTGGCAGGATCCTCCTTGTCCTCAGTGGACGCCTTAAAATAGGTCTGGGTGCGCTCCATCCCGGTGGTTAGATGTGGGATTGCACGGGATTTACCCAGATGCTTGGCGTTATCATTCCATCTACCATAACAATCTGCCATGTCAAGGTCACTAGAAAAACAAATTTGACCTTCCACTCCTTAATGTTAGAGGTTCTGTTTATGACAGTCCTATACAGAGGGCGGTTGGAGATGGCGTACCAACTAAATCCAGCGGCAGGGTTGTGGACCCTATTAAGGAAATGAAGAGAGTGGAAGGTGTTGAAAGAGAGGGTCAATCCTTTCATCTCACAGGTGGCGATAAAAGAATTTATGAAGTGCCAAGAGTTTGGGGTCAGCTGGGCTATCCCAATGCCATACTCATCTAACAAGGTATTTACAAAGGGATGAGTGGGAAACCTAAGTCCAAATAACAAGGCGTCCTTGTAAACACCAAATTCATTGGGTTGAGTTTCTGTGATCGTGGCACTAGGGGGGGGGGGGGGCAAGCATTTTAATATGCCCTGGAAGCCATAAAGACTTCCTAAGCATACCATGGTCCTCATCCAAGTGCTTGATCCAAGCATTACTGACAAGGAAAGTATGAGGAAGATTGGACTTCCACCTTCGGTTGCTCGCTACCCTGATCTCTCTGAGTCTCACCAGGAGGACCGACGAACAGGGCTTCAGTATCTTCAGAAAGATCTCGCCTTTTGGAAGGAGCCTTTTCAGAAGAAGAAGAAGAAGAAGAGGAGACCACCATTATGCGATATCTTCTAGCACAATTTTTTGTTCTAACCATAGAATTCTGCACACAAGAATTAAAAGGTGTGAGATTTTGAAATGTTAGAGGTGGCGAGCTATCAGGAGTAGAAGAGGCGAGATACATGGCTCTCACCCCTTTAAAACCAGATAAAATAGGGTTCCCCTCACCCCACAAAACACTTGGAGAAACCGGAGCACCACGAGATTGGAATGGCAGAGACTGACGAACTAATACCACGAAGTAAGAACTGCAAAACTAAAACACTATTACCCACGAAAATTACAGAACTCAAACAAACTTCCAAAGGAAATTTAACTATTCTCAGAGAAATCTTAAGAAGATAGAAAAAATAAGGAAGAACAAATGAGGAGTTTGTAAGGAAGGGAGAGGTATTTATAGGAATTAAAGGGGCAGTTATGACTTTTCCCCATGAAGATGAAAAGGCATCCGGGCACCAAAGGGGAAGTACAAAAGTACCCCTCCTTTTATTTTTCTTGGAAACTGTTTTGTAATCATCAACCCCCTTCACTAATTAGCTGTTAAACACCTTTTCAAATTCAACGGCTTGGTGAGGGGAAAATGTTATATACCCTTTCAACGGACCAGATTAAGACACTAACCTAATCTGTGTGACTAAATATTGGGCAATGGATGAAGGATAAGTGTCAGTCTATAAATCATAAAGGATTAGGAAGAAAGCCAAGTAGGAGGGGGAAGCCCCCATTACACGCCGGGTAATCCTCCGACCCTCCCTATCAAAGGAAAGAAGGGGTATTGTCCTCTATTGTAGGAGGACAAAGCAGTGCACCTTCATGGGTATAAATACCCTCAAAAACCAGAACATCAAGCATTCAATTCTCATTTATTACAAGCATTTATTGTGCTCTCTCTCTCTAACTCTCTCTCTCTAAATTTATTAAACCGTTACTTACTTAAACATCGGAGGGGGGAAAAATCCACCAAGGATTTATTCCTTTGTGTAGGTACATCTGCGTGCCGGATCTCTTGCTCGCCAGGCTCACCAAGGGTCAACGCCAACCTTAACACACGCCAGCTCCGAACGCCCATCCACAACGTCAAGTCAAACTAGTCAAAACATTGTCTGTAGCATTACTGTGTGATCTCCTTAATTAGAATCCTTTAAACTATAATCTTGTAACCTTTCGTAAGCTTACAACAGGAACCAATCAAAAAGCTTAGACTCTATCGACAAAGATTGAAGAGTTGTACAATGCAGCTGCTTAAGCATCAAGGCCTAGTGAGTTAACTATTAGATATACTTAGATAATGAAACGTCGTCAGAGAAGGATAGTGCTCGACATAAATCTATGGCCGAGTTGCTATGTTGAAGCTTGTAAGGTAATAGGTAACGGGTACAACGATAAGGACACCATCACATTTGCTCATAGGATATTACGATAGCTAATAAATTAAACACTCCAAGGAACTCATTATTGGGTCATGGCTAGAAAATGCATAGTGTTTATCCTAAATAGAGACTGATAATAAGATGGAAGATGTCAAACAAAAGAAAGGGAGGTAGAAGCAGGCGGAGGTAATGACAAAATAAATTAGGTCGATGATGACGATGATACTTTCATTGGAACACTTTTGGCGGTATGTAATGACCCATCACCCAATGGTGTGAAGAAGGCATAGTCCAAGCGAAAGGGAAAAGGGAAAATTGATGTTGTGCCTGACAAAATTGTTGATAGAAAAAAATGAATTAGAAAAAGGAAAAGCTGAAGCAAACACAAAAACAATATCAATTGGATGGTATATGAAGCAATGTCATAAATGTTGCAAGTTCTAATGGCCAAATCCAATCCAATGCCTACAAAAGTGAAACCGATCGAGAAGTTGTGGAAGGAGCTCTATGGTGAAAATTAAGGCACATCATTAGTAATAAGTATGTCGCATTATTTTCGTTATGTTTAATGAACTACTATTGTAATATGTATGTGTTGTTGTTGGTTAATGTTTAATTTACTAGTCATTGTTGTTGAATTACCTGTCATGTATTCCCTCCATTCCCTTTTGTTCAATACGTTTTGACTTGCACATATGTCAATGCACTTGTTTGACCTTAAGTATCGCTTGTTATATATGTAAAAATTACAATAATCAGATATTAATAACATACTCATTGAGACGAATCAAACAAAACCCCATATGATTATATTATGTTTTATAAATTGAAATCCATCTTATGAATAGTGTCAAGATTCCAAATATATCAAACATTTAGGAACGGAGGAAATAATATTTTAGTTGTAATGCAATCTTGAATTGTTGTTGAATCATGTCATTTTAAATCAACGATTTTCAAAAAATAAAATTAAAAACCTTACAAAATCCAACCATAGCTTAATAAATCGGAATATCTGACACTCTTATCTTAATAGAAATCAGACAATAAATAAATAAACTTATGTATTCTATCACCTTATCTTAGTAATCCAAAAATATTTCAGAAAATCTTATCTATTTGATAATTATATTTGAATATAATAGTAATAGTAAAGATAACCATAAAATCAACACAAGGTCATATCGAACAACTTCTCAAACACTATCCAAAACCAAATTTCCAACAAAAAAAACATCCTCAAAAGCATTTATTTATAAAATAAATGTTCAAATTCAAGAGTTTTTCATCAACAACTAAGAAACAATCGAGTTCTTCTAGTTCTTCCACTAGCTCTAAATCGCTAATGAAGAGTGTTGGAGATAATTCACAAGTAACCAAGTATTTTTCAGGGGAACAAGTTCCTAACGAACACCTAAAAACTTAATCCAAACTACAAGTCCAATTGTACAATGATTACTTTGCCCCAAATTCAGTCTACAAGGTGCAACTTTTCATCAAAAACTTAAAATGAAAAGGGAACTATTCTGCCATGAGATGGACAAAGTGACGAAAGGTGACAAGTTCTTTTGCCAAAAACCTAAGAATGAAGCGAACAGACCATGCAAGGCCGAGGCACATTGGCTGCCCGTACTAGTTTGATGGCCTTTTGCAGTCCAATACCCATCCTTAAACCATGAAAGGTTCTATGTTTTCCTACCATGGTAGGCCACCCCTGAACCCAGAACCATTTTGGTTTTTGCTGTCCTTTTGGGGTCAGGACACTCAATTCAGCACACTAGTGAAATGATATTGTATACTACAAAGATCAACTCTTCTTTTTAACAGAATGTTTGGAGCAAAAACATTTTCCCACCTTATCTGTAGGTAAAAGTTGACAGTCTGTGTGAAGCCGCAACAAAAAATTTTGTTAGTGTTCTATACAAAATTAAAAGCTGTGATGGTTTTGTAGCTTTAATCAGCTAAAACTATACAATGCAATGACAGAGACAATGATGGGAAAAAACTTGGATACTGAAGTAGGAAGAAAGTGATTAGCGCTCTTGTAAGAAGATAATTAAACAAAATTTTACATTAGCATGGGCGGGGTTTTTGGACCAATCTCTCTCCTGCTAGATTTTCTGCAGTAGTTCACCTGAGAAAACATTTTGCCACTTTTACCAATTTTGATTTTAGACAGATGACTTGTTCCAGCAGTACCTACTGATTTCGAATATTGTGACGTTCACATACTCTACTGTTGTTTTCAGCCCACCATTTCTCTGCTTGTCCCTCAGAGAACCGTTTGCGGCTGAGAAGAACAAAACTAAAGAGTCAGGATACCAAACAAGACACCTGAAGAAGAAAGTAACACATGCAAAACAGTGCAACTAACCACAGCAACACTTACCTCAGTTTGGTTCTATATGTAAAGATATGCGCACTTTGTTATTAGAAGTTGTTAACTGTATGGTTAACACAAAAGAAAGTAATTCATGGTGATTTTATATTTGTCCAAGGATGTCAACTCTTGAGTCAGTTCAACTGACGTTAATTCTTCTCTATTTTGGGGTATAGGCTATGATGTGAATTTTCATGATACAAAAACTCACAAGGGTTGATAAGCTAAATTCTTGAATTGATAAAGGCTACGCCACCAAAACTCACAAATTTAGGTTGATTAGTTAGTCTTTGATTAAAGCCTAAGCACCCTCAAAGCCACTAATCAATCTACACACAAGTGTATAAAGAAAATCTCCACCAACTCTCAAGAAATTCGGAATTTTTGTTTTTATGAGCAAAACAAATAAAACTTTTATTCAATCACAAACTTATAGTTTGTTACAATAGGATTGAGGGCATTAATAGTTAAAACCATCAACTAAATCCTAACAAACCCTAACAAATCCTAAACAACCTAGAAACTACCTTGCAATGCAAGGAAAACAACAAACAAAACATATAAAAAAAAAACACGTACAACTTGAGCCACAAGGCTTGGTTTTGTCCAAAATTTGAGCAACAAATCTACCTAAATTAAGAAACTAGTTTAACAACCTACTAAAAAAATAACAAACTAAAAATATCCGGCAAAACCTTCCAAAAAAAAACCGACGACTTGGTTGCCCAACAACCAAAATTACAATAAAAAAATCCCGCCACAATGTGTTGTTGGATTTTTGTTCGTTTTCTTGGCTTTCTGTTCAAACTTCAAGATTAAATCTTTTAATCAAGAAACCTTCAAGAATGCATTTCCCTTGACTTTTGGAGAATTATGATGGATGACACACTCCTAAGACTCCAAAGCAATAAAGCTTAAAATGGGAAAACCCCTATCAAGTGAAGTGGGAGAAAACCGATAGACCAAACCAACTTATTCCCCTTATATAACCATTTCTTTACCTTAATTTGCGTGCCATTCTAAGTATGTGTTATGCACACGCAAATCCCAACCTTAGATGCACCCATTAGACTTGAGTCTCCATAAGCAATCAATTCTCCCATGGTTGCATCCTTTCTTGCAGCTTCAATCAAACCTTCAAAGTTATGATAATCTAGTGAAAACCCCTATCAAGTGAAGTGGGAGAAAACTCATAGGCCAAACCAACTTATTCCCCTTATATAACCATTTCTTTACCTTAATTTTGCGTACCATTCTAAGTATGTGTTACTATGCACACACAAATCCCAACCTTAGATGCACCCATTAGACTTGAGTCTCCATAAGCAATCAATTCTCCCATGGTTGCATCCTTTCTTGCAGCTTCAATCAAACCTTCAAAGTTATGATCATCTAGTGAAAACCCCTATCAAGTGAAGTGGGAGAAAACTCATAGGCCAAACCAACTTATTCCCCTTATATAACCATTTCTTTACCTTAATTTTGCGTACCATTCTAAGTATGTGTTACTATGCACACACAAATCCCAACCTTAGATGCACCCATTAGACTTGAGTCTCCATAAGCAATCAATTCTCCCATGGTTGCATCCTTTCTTGCAGCTTCAATCAAACCTTCAAAGTTATGATAATCTATACTTGTATCAGGCTATAAGCTTTATCAATTACAATTAATATAATCGATAATTCAACTGACATTACTTCTTCTCTAACATGATAGTGTTAAAGATAATAATTAACATAATCGATAAAGCTTCCTTTGGCTTCCCCTCAATCTCTACTTGCTAGCCATTCCATTAACTTCTATCGTCAAAGTATATATTCATTTAGTTTAATCAAATTGACAGAACTGCATTGCTGTGACCTAGTTTCTTAGTAGGCCCTTTACCTTCCTCTTGGTGTAGGCTATAAGCTTTATCGATCAAGTTAATTGTTATCTTTCGCACTATCACCCTCCCGTTTACATGCTCCATCCCAGCATAAAGTCAAGATGCCCCCTTTCAAAATTAATCATTTGACTGTGATGCAGCCTTGGGCTTTTCTGCTAAGCCCGGCAAGACCTGACCTAACTCATAGGCAACACAATCCAAGGAGTGTATCAAATCTCATGCGAAATCCTACAGAATATACAAGTACCATGACAATTTTATATGTTAAGCAAAAAGATATTCCAACATCATATTCCAACTCCTCTCCCTGCAAGTCCTCTTAGTCTTCATTGTCGCACTCCATACTAATAACAAAGGTATCCATGTTGTTGATAGCAATCTGTTAAAACCTTATGGACACATCACTTTACATTCCATAAACCACAGATTTTCATTAAACAAAAGTTTTTCGATGAAAGTTATAATCTTGTATAGAGTTCCCTACACCACCTAGAAAGAGGGAAGGAAATGGACATAACTTAATAAAAAGAGGAGTTTTGATAAAATGAAGCGAGATTAGATTTTGATTTTAACTTTTGGAAGCACAAGTGGTCATTGATTACCAACTCAAGTACTCAACCACCAAAGGTGGAAATCAAGGCCTTGATCTATTCGACTGAGATGCCTTAGTGGCACTATAAATATACTTGAAATGCGTGATAGCTTTGGTGTTGTATGTTTATAGTGGTGAGGAAAATTTGGTAGGAAGATGCTGGTGAAATGAATGATAGAGAAAGACACTCACAATTTTAGCACTGTTACTCCACTTCTTAAAAACCATAGCCTCTATTACATTTTTATAGTTCCCAACATCATAAGAGTAATGAAGGAGAGAGATAAAACGGGGTAACTACGTTGAATTTCTCTTTTAGATGAATTGTGGGTGGTTTTTATTAATGGTGGTTTTGAGAACAAGAGCTTCACTGAAAATTGAGAGCAAAAATGATGACAAACTAGCCTTCTACTTCTTTAATCAAGTAAGATCAGTCTCCCCCTTGTTCCAAAGTCTCCCAACTTTTGGAAAACCAAGAATATTGTAACTCTTCGTTGTCAACAAGATAGGGTCATCAACACTCGTACCAATATAGCATACGTAACATGTAGAATATTTTTAAAACCAACCTTGATCAATAATATAACCTAAAATCCAATAATAAAATATTTCATAAGCTTTTGAGTTTTGACCCATTTCGACTCAAAAGCCATTAAAAATGACCTCAGATTTAAAATGCAATAAAAAAAATATTTTTCATACATACGCAAAATCATAATCAAGAAATTACCGAGCTTGTTAAGTCATGTATCATGGTTTCAAATCATCATAAACCACGTATACTTTGAAATTGACAACCACAGGTTCTCAAAAGTGAAAAATGTTAATTTTTTATATTTACGCTGACTTTTAACATATTAAAGTAAAGGATGGTCAGGTGGAAATAATATTTTAACTGGTCCAAGGCAAGAGATTCTGAGACTTACTAAATTAGGATAATATCATGATATTGATGCTAACCACTCGTAAAATTATGATTAAAAACCTTGTTAATGGAATTGGAGCTAACCTGACCTGCTATTGCCTGAAAAATGAACCAATTTAACCTAAACTAATTCAAAACCCACAAAACATTCAATCTAATTCGACTGAATCCAATTCCATCTGCATGCTTGCAGAAGCCAAAATTAACCCAACAATACGAGTACAACACATTTAACTGACACTCTGACGGGGTTGGCTGCATGAACCAATTCTCATCTGGTATAGCCAACCAAATCTAACCCAATGTACTCAATTGCCTCATCTATTTTGACAACTTTCTTCGTCCAAAATACCAATATATAATTTTTTTCCCTATGAATGCCAACAGACATTCCATAGGAAGTAAAGATGACCTTGTGATTCTCACAAGTGCACTTCTCATTCAAATAGAACCTCAATACTCTTAAGCTATACCATTCCTGAAAGTAGTTCTCAAATAAGCTATCCCTTTAATGGAAAGAGAGTTGGCAATCTCCACATCAGTGAAAATGAAAAAAAAAAAAATCAAATTCCTACTCCCTTGCAACAGTTTTCTGTTGCCATGGCTAACCCCACCACGCATCTACTGGAACACCAATTTAACCTCAAGAGTCTCAAAACTCTTAACATTATGGCATATTCCATGAAATTATATATGAAAAGATTTTACAAATTTAAAACATCGCAAATTGTTTTACAAGATTTGTTGTAGTAGTTGTGATGGCGTTTTCTTAATATGTACCCTTGGGCGCATGTTAGAAAATCCAATTTAAAAAACAATGCATTTGTTCACAGCAGATAAAGCCAATAAAGTTAAACATCAGACACAATCAAAAGCCCCCTAATGCTAAGCAGTCATATACTCAAAGTCAAGCTTGTTCCATCAAATCGACTCCACTTGCTCACACAAAGCAAGACCATAACTAAAGGAACATGTTACACTACCACATCATACTTCATGGAATGTGTCATCTATTCAGAAAGGGGTTAAAGCAAGATTTTCTTCCATTTCTATTATAAAAAGATGTATCCGCATACATATAAACTAATATATAACAATTTTGCAGTACCTGAAACGCACACGCTTGAGCTCATTGCCACCACCTGGCAAAGAGCAAAGAGTAATGTACACACCAGGCTCATCTTGTACAACTCGCTGTGTCTTTTCCGGCAGTTCTTTGGTTCCACTACTTAGCAGGGCATCCATGGTACCATTTGACTCACTTCTAGGAGATAAAAGGCTTGTTATGTGGTTCTCACTGGAGTTTTTTCCAAAAGAGTCAGAAGATTGTGCACTTATATCTACTTTGCTGCTTGCACTCTTCCCTCGTCCTAATTTTTCGGACATCTCCTTTAACTGCCAAAACAAATTTCACAATCCATACATAGTTAGGGGCACAACTTCATTTGCAAGAAAGCAACTGATGGAAAATTACGAACCATTTTTTCAAAAATAAAAAAGAATTACTTCTTCAGACTTCGGACAACTGTGACATGTACCAAACAATGAAAAGCTGTGAAATGCTTGCTAACTTAGAGAGTTGTGTTAACTCAACTCTTCATTCACCTTAAGCACACATAACCAATATTCAATTGAGTCATGCCTTAAACACTTTCTGTTACACCAAGATAGTGCAAAATTTTTATAAGATGTTGCATTTCAACATACATGTGTGATAGTGACACACCTAGTTGAGCCAGAGTAACACAGAATTACACTACAAAATTGCTGATAAATATAATCTAGTTCTCTACACAAACCTGTGCAGTAAGAGATTTGATAACTTCCTTGGCAGCTTTAGATTTTTCAGCCTCATCTACTGCTACAACCTTGGCCTCCTTAAGTTGCTTTCTTGTTTTCTCCAAATCAGCTTCAAGAAGCTTATTGTCACCAGCAAGTTTTTCAACCTAGAATACAAAATTTGGTCAGAACTGTAAAGCGTTCACGAAACAGAGCTGATAATCACCATAAGACAAATAGAAAAATTCATTGATTTAAAATTTCATGGCATAAAGACTATGCAGGACACAATACGCCAAGGCTCAAAGTGGCAGTTTCCCTATGAAGAATTAATGACGCTTCACAAATTTAAATATCCCACAATCAGGCTATACTATAGATGATTACTATTTTCAAGGTGTTTACCACTTTTTAATGCATATATTAGCATTTGACCCAAAAAATGCACTATATGATTAATCACAACTTTCTTAGTAACCCTTGCGATCAACAGACAAACTTGGACAATCTGATTCCTGATAAGTGACAACTGGCAAGTAAATTCTGGTTTAAAAAAAAAGTACTAATAAATAAAAGAAAATAAAAAATTAATACCACCCATGCCCTTTTACATTATGCTGTATGTGTACTCTGCTTTGCTGTGTACCATTGATATCAGTCAAAACACTGCTCATACATTTACAATGTTTTCCAATCATTTTTCATTTATCATTAGTTGAGTGTACATATCCATTATAGTGCTGGTGACCTCAATGAAACAAATACATCAAAGCTTTTTGGGAGTCAGGAACAGTAGCCTCACTTGTACATTTTACAGGATTCAGTCTTCATATCCACAAAGAACAAGAATAGCGCAGGTACGTAGAATGTGAAAAGGTGAATATAAATGTCTCAACATAGTACCCGAAATGTCTCTCTCTAGAATCATTTTTGGGATCTGAAAAAACATTTGGTTTTCAGAGCTTTTCAATGGCGAAGGGAGGGGAAAAAAACTAAAAAATCTGGATTAAAAGCTAAGAAGAAGGATGCTGCACATAATAATTCGAAGCAGAAGGAGGTTGTGACACAGCAAAGCATTGAAAATGTTGAGGATGTGGTGAGTGATTGTGAGGAATCAAATCACATATGGTCAGATGATTCTGAGTTTTGTGGCCCGGTTTCTAAGGCTGTGAGGCAGGTTTCTAATGATGGGGATGTGGGGAATTTGCGGGTGCAAAATTGGGTGACTGTTACTCGACAGAAGAAGGGGAGTAAGGTGGGGGTGACACCTGTGTCTGTGCCTACTGTTGCTCCGGTGGTGACGCCGGAGGAGGGGGAGCGAATTCCTTCTACTTCGCAAGTTCGTCGTAGCCTTCTAAATGGAAGTGAGGGTGTTGTTAATGGAAGTAATGGAGGCAGGGGTGAGGGTACTGTTCCATTGATTCAACAGGGGAGGAGGTTGTCAGCAGTTGCTGCTAGTGGTGGTGATGGGTTGGAGAAGGGGGATTCTATTGCTGGTGAGCAAATGCCTTGGAGATCTACTTTGTTTGGTGACTTGCGTGATGAGGGTCTGAATCCTGCAGGTAATTTCTCTGCCTCTAATGGTGTTAGAATTACATATGAGGATATTCAGGATGAAATAAGTTACTGGGATGCTTCTATTGTTTGTTTTATAATGGGGAGTAAACCTCCATTTTCAGTCCTCAATGCTTATGCTAAACGTATGTGGGGAAGGTATGGTGTGAGTAAGGTTGCTAAGATGTCTAATGGAGTGTTTATTGTGAAGTTTAAGGACATCAATGGTAGAGATAAGGCTTTCCAGGCTGGTCCTGTGATGTTTGACAATAAACCACTGGTAAGGAGGAGATGGATGCCTAGTATGGAGTTAGTGTGGGTTAGGCTTCTTAGATTGGATTTGAGGTTTTGGGGTAAAAACTCTTTGATAAAGATATCTAGTTTGATTGGGAAACCAACGAAAACTGACAGAGCAACTGCAAACAAAGATATCTTAGATTATGCTAGAGTTATGGTGGAATTGAAGATGAATCAAGAGTTGGTGACAAAAATACAATTTCAGGATGAAATGGGGGACCTAGTGCATCAGACAGTTACTTATGAATGGTTGTCTGTTTCATGTGATAATTGTAAAGGACATGGCTATAGAGGAGAGCAGTGTGTGAGGAAGGAAAATGGGAACAAGCAGCAGCAGGGCAAGAAACAATGGGTACCAAAGCATGTTCAGCCTTCTACAGAACTTGTGCAGAGTGAGCTTGCTTCTCAAATTGAGTGTACTTCACAGTCTCAAGCTCTTGCTCTTGTACCAGTGTAGGTGGTTGATTGGGACAGCTACTACACCAGTGGTGTTACCTGAGGAGGAAGTGGTAGGTAAGTGTCATGATGTTGGGGATCCTAACAATGGATAATTTAGGCTTTTGGAATGTTAGGGGTCTAAACAGTCTTAATAAACAACAAGATATAAGATGGTTCTTGGATCATCATAAAATAGGACTGTTTGGACTCCTAGAGACTAAGGTAAGGCCAAATAATGTTCATAAGTTCTTACCTAATTTGGGAGGGGATTGGAGTATTTGTACTAATTACATGTGTGATACTTCTAATAGAATATGGGTGGGATTCACTTAGGTTAAGCATGTAGCAACTGGTTGTATATTTTACTATACTGCTGTGTATGGTTATAATGAAGTTAGGCACAGAGAAAGGTTGTGGGCAGCTCTTCATCAATTGAAGAAGTGTGGGTAGCATGCTTGGTGGTTTGGTGTGTGTGTGTGTGTGGGGGGGGGGGGGG